>CAUYLG010062038.1:0-62169 GCA_963573385.1 Cacajao melanocephalus
CCGTGTGGCTCCTCCGCCGGGAATCTCCTAGTCTGTGGGCAACAAAAATTCATCTGAAAGTGCGGTGTCCACTCGCTCTCTGCGCTTTCACTGGGAGCTACAATCCTGAGCTGTTGTTAATCGGCCATCTTGGATCTCTCCCCCCAAACTTTTTACTTTTGCTTCTTCTCCCTCAAGAATACCCACAACATATAGGTTAGGAAGATTTACATAATTTCACACACCTTCAAGGCTTTATTTTATTAAAAAAAATCTGTTTTTGATTTTTGTCTGATTAGCTTATTTAGAAAGACCTGTTTTTGAACTCTTAAATTTTTTCTTCTGCTTTGTCTAGTCTATTGTTAAAATGTTCAACTTATTTTGTAATTTCTTTAATATTTTGTTATTTCCAGAGGTTCTGGGTTTTTTTTTAAAGCTATCTCTTTAGTAAGTATTCAATCTATATCCTGTATTGTTTTTCTCATCTCTTCTTGTTGGTTTTCAACTTTCTCTTTGATTCCATTGAGCTTCCTTAAAATCAATATTTCAAATTATTTATATGCTATTTCAAATATTTTATTTTGGTTAGATTTCATTGCTAGTGAGTTAGTATGATCCTTTAAAGGTGTTTTAGCTTGTTTTTTCTTAATACCAGAATTTTTTCTATAGTACTCTCTCATCTGAATAAATTACATTCTCTTAATTTTTAATGTACTTTTGTTTCAATGGGATTTTTTTTCCTCTTGAGCATATCACTATAGTGTATGTTGTGTATGGTCATTAGGCTTTGATTCTGAGTGCTTTCAGTGGCAAGAACGCTTTATGAGTGTTTAGGTTTATCTTTTTGGTTGTGGCTTTCTAAAATGCTGTTTGCAGTAGTGATGTACTATGCATCTATGCAGGCTCATTGTTTCCTGTGGGGCTGGAATGCCTGAGCTCCCAGGAAGCTAATTTCCAAGCACCATGTGCTTCTGTCAGCAGATTTTGTATTGAGTTGTGCAGTTCTACCTCCAAGTCAGTAGGTAGTGCTTACAGGGAAGATCCGATTGCAGCAGGAGCTAAAGTGTATATGCTTGATCTTTGTTTATTGGGAGAAGCTCTCTGTTGCCTCAGACAATTTCCTGGTCTTTGAAATGTCTGGTGTCCTGAGCTAAGTTCAGCCCCAGAGTGGGAGACAAAGTGAGAGGAGCTTGGTCATCAAGCTTGTCCTTTGATATCCCAGTGGTGAGCACAAGTACCAGTCTTGATGGGGCTTGGGATGGTAGGTCCTGGTAAAATGCTCTGAAGTCTCTTCAGGGGGACAGGGGAATGCTCCAGCTCTATGGTGTTAGCAGGCAGGGATACTCTCTGCTTTCTTATCACTTCCCTGTTCTAGAGCTCAGAACTCTCAGTTCAGACAGACACTGCCATCTATCTCCAGGCTGCAGTATAAGCTGAAAGGCATGAAAGATACCCGACCCAAGGGTTTTCACTGACATTTCTTTGGTGTAAAATCTCTTTCCTGTGGTCCAAGCAAGCAGCTTTGTGGCTATCTTGCTCTCCACTGCACGTAGGCTGCCACTCCTTGTAGAGTGTGAGGGTCTTCATTTTTTATGGAAGCCCAGGCCCAGCGGGGAAACCACCTGTGTATGGTGCAGCTGCCCCAAATAGCCCTAGAATTTACATCCACAGGAACATCAGTGCCAACCTTCCACAGGGGCAGCCATGGCTCTGTCTGCAGCAGTGAGTGGGGAGAGGAGAAGTTTCCTTTGCCATTTCTCATACCTGCACACTGAGGTCACCTGGCCATTGGTGCAGAACAACACCTCTCTCCCACAGAGCTGAGCACAGCACCCATGTCTCAGCAGGAAGAGGCAGTCAATCTTAGTCCACAAGTGCAGAGCTCTCGGGCAGAGGAAATAGTGTATGCTCTGGTTTTCTTTGTCCCAGGGGATGCTTTCTTGGTGTGCTGCACTCTCCTTTTTCTTAGGAGCAGCATTCCCCATGCGTGAGAACACTAGGAGTCCTTCAACTCCCCTGAGTCCAACCAGCTCTATTTGACTGCCACAATACAAGCAGGTGTTAGGGAATATCTATGGGAGATTAAGTGGTGTTAATACCCAAGGGCTGAGATTCCCTGAGTAGAACACAGTCCTACAATAGCGCTCACCCAGTATGGAGCTCACCATCACAACTTGGGTCCAGGGGGAGGGCAAGAAATCTTGGGTGAGTTGGTAACCAGTGCAGTTTCCTCAAGATGTTTCCAAATTGCTGCCCACTCCAGTGCTTCGGCTTGCAAAAGCAGAAAAGCTTTCTGTTTAGAAACCAGCAGTCTCTCACAGGGGCAAAAGGAGCCAAAAATACCCCCACTTACCCTTTTGGCAGAATACCAAGTTTCTTGTGGTTTCTTCTCTGCCAGCTTCCTTCTTTTTCAGTGCCCTGACTTCTTCCAGTTACTTGTCTGATGGGTTCTAGCACTCTCCCCTTAATATTTTATTCAAGTTATGGTTATTCATCTGTAACTTTCTTTCCTCTTTCTGAGGAGAATTGGCATCCAACATCTGTACTCAGCCATCTTAAGACAATGCCTTCTCATTCTTAATTTATTCAATCATTTATTTATTCCAGCATGGACTTCATAGGTGCTTATTCTTTGGGTTATAATCTAATATTACCATTGTTTATTTTGTTGCTCAAACTGTTCCAGCTTTTGTCATGGGAGCTCTAAGTCAATACTTATATTTTTTAAAACAGTTTCCCTCACTTTTGTTGTTATTATTGTTCTTGTTGAAGACTTCCTTACTTTAGGACATGATAATATGCTCCAGGTTTATCTTGTGTTTTCCTTTCCTCAGGCCTGCTATCAACGGCTTCATCAAAGAGCCTTGGTTCCTTTTCTTAGAAAACGGCATTGGGAAATCAAGATCTGGATGCTAGGTAAGCTCATTGCTACTTTGTGTGCCATTGATTCCAGATCTTCTCAGTGGACAAAGCCAGGAAATGTATATCTGTGTGTGTGTGTGTGTGTGTGTATGCATATGTGTGTATATATATATATATTTATATTTATGAAGAATGAGTTCACACAGATACCTCTTATACAATGTCATCAGCATAGATTTTTTTTTTATTTTGAATTAAACTTGTACCTTTTGGAATATTTTTCTCATTAGGCACTTCCAATGCAATGAAAATCTTGAAATGCCTTTTGACATTCTTTGGTACCAGTATGGCTCAATAATCTCTCACTTTCTAAATCTAGAATACAATAGCGGCTTTTTTCATCTGCTACATGACTTTAGGAAAAACTCGTTAGGTCTCCCTAAGCACCATCATAGTCAGCAATTTATTAGCTTAGAGGACAAAATGTAAACATTTGTAAAGATGGAATTTATATTTCCAAAATACAAATGAAATAGAAGTTATTCCGTCTGATTTTCAGGACCAGACAACCACTAGACTAAGATTAGATTTCAATTATATTGGAAATTCCAGCCTCAAATTGTTGATGGACAAATATCTAACAGAAATTTTTGAAAAATAATCTTGAAGACACACAGGAGTATGACTAACTCAGAAGGAAGGTTAAAGCTTTTCCCTGCACTCTTTGAAAGTAGCTAAGCAATCTTGAAAAGTTAAAGTCACCAAAGGAGAAAGAACACTTCATTAAAAAATTAAATCAAAAAAGGTTTATGGAAAAGAGACTAAGATAGTCAGTTCTGTTTACAATCATACAATTTTAATAAAAATTAGATCATTTTTCAAAAACACCTTTGAATTCAGATTTCTCCTCTTGGCTCTACTATATGCCTTACACTTTGTTTGTTGGCATTAGTGTAAAAATTTTGATTAAAAACACCAAATCTTTGTATGCCAACATTAAATGTGAAATATATGTTCCTTAATTGAAAACAAATCATAAAATGGTGTAATACAGACAACTTAATAGAATGCTCAAAGAAAATATGTGTTACACAGATTAACACACAGACATTAAGGACCAAATTAATCCTGTACTAACTGGTGAACTCAGTCATATATATCATACTTATTTATGTGTTCAGTATACTTACCAACACACATATCCCATTTATTCTGTTATGGTCAATAAGGAGAGAATATGCAATAAAAGAGGATGGTATGGTCAAGGATGAACAAGAATTAACAAGTACTGTTAATGAAATATAATGAATTTTTTGTTCATCATTTTAATAGCTCACCAAACTCCCCATACTTGAGACTCAAGTTTCCAAAACTCCACGAGCCTTGAGATAAAAGTAAGGACATAATAATTCTTAAAAAGCCAGTTTCTCTGAATATGTACCCATCTGCGATTTCAGGAGCCTTATTCAAACTTCGAGGTTCTTTTCCAACTATTTATGAATATTTTCAAGAGGGACACACAGATATCCATGACATTATTTTACTTGATTCCCATGTCAAAACTGCAATTTTTATCCTTTCCTGCTTTATTTCATGTCCATGATGTCTATTCTTTAATCATTAATGTCTCTGCCAAAGATGTTCATTTCCCAAGTCACAGGTTGCAGTACTTTCATAAGTCTGCTGGTGCCTGGAAGTCAAAGATGATGAATATTATTGTTATGTTAAATTGCCAGTGAAGCTGCTGCTACTATTAAATTCACTGCGGTTACCTTGCATTTTCTAACATCCTGCAGAGATTTTAATAATGTGATGAGTTTAAATTTTACCATTTATAATTTATTAGTACATTCATTAATTTAAAGATATGAACAGCACCAGGTGTTAAACTAGGCACCGAAGGTATAATATTAAACAAAATTGACATAGTTTCTGCCCTCATGGAGCATACACATTAAAGAAGAAGATAGACAATAATGGAAGAGTTAGACAAATAAATGCTAAATTTCAAGTGTGATAATGGCTCTGGAAAAGACTGGTGCTGTGAAAGTGACACTAAATGGAAAGGAGAATATCTTCCTTGGGGAAGTGATCTGAATTGAAGAGGAACGATGTAGTGGGTGGGAAAGAACATTCCTGAGATACTCTATATCCTAAAACTCAAATTGACTGGGGAACAATTTGAATGAGTCACCCTACTGGATATAAAATAGTGTCTCTAATTCTATGCTGATCCATTATCTTTTGTCAGCCTTCTATGTTTTCTCTCTCTTTTTCCTTGGATTGAGTCTTCTTTTTCTCACAGTAGATTCTACAATCCCTCAGGAAAGCAGACTCAGGGTCAGTGTGTCTCAGAGACCTTTCATTAAGGCATATCTGAATCCTAAGTTAAACACCATGAGTTTCTCACATATTGAGAAGAAATGAAAGACATCTATATTATTTATTCATCTACACTTAAAATGTTTCATTCCATTTATGATAGTGCTTTGGGATTTTCAGAGGACATAGCATCACTCTTATTCAAAATATAAATAAAAGTTAAAATTCTTATTTTACTTAATGTGGCCTTCAATGGCTACATAGGAACCTCTAGAAAGCTGTATGTGGCTCCAGAGTCACATATTGCTAGTCCTGGGCTTGAGAATTATGAGCTCAATTCTCTGTTTTGAGCTTAGAAAAACAAAATTGTTATGCTCATCCTACTATGGAGGAAAGCCTAGGGCTCAGCCTTATTTTCTTCTTAATAATCCTTGAATTGCACCTTAACCATACTGTCATACTGCTGGCTGGAATTTCAATGGTCTTAATTCAAGCAGTTTTCAGCAGAAAAACTTCCTGCCCTGAGAAAGTCAGAATCGGATGTTCTTTGAATGCTTGGCTATTTTCCCTTACTTATTTATTTCAGAATATCCATACCTGGGGCATATCTGTTGCCATTGAAGCAGAGATCCTTTTATTTTCTGTGGGCATTAGAGTTTGTGTGTTTAAATTTTTATTAAAAATAATTGTACAATAGTAGAGATAATAGTATAATGATTCTTAATATACTCATCATATAACTTGAACAGTTATTAACGTTCTAAAAATTTTGTTTCATTAGGGTTGGACTTTTTAAAAAAATACTTATATGAAATATTTTGCTTTAAATAATATCCTGTAATAGAATTTAATTCTCAGGTATTATTATCCTTATTTCTGAGGAAAAAAGCAAAGGTTTAAGTGACTTGCACAAGGTTGAGGCATTATAGCAAAGATGAGTTTAGACCTCTAGATCCTTGATCCCCTTTCTTGTTTTCCTTCACTTTTTTCGTTGTTGTTAAATAAGGTTACTTTTCTCATCAAATAAAAGAGAGCTGATTTCATCCTCAGAGTGTTATGCAGAATCTCATTGTTCTTTTAAGAAAAATAATTTAATCTTTCAGATATAAGATCTTCATTTTTGTAGTAGCATCCATTATGCCCAAACTTTCAAGTAGTAAAATTGATTTTCTGAGTGCAATCCCTGTTTGATTAGTAAAATTTGTCACCAGCCTATGACTATAGCTTCTGCTTATGTGACTATCTATAGCACCATTTGACAAACTTCAGCTTTAGTAATTTCATGCCCAAATATCACCTTTCAGGGATTGTTTCAGATCTTCCAGTCTCTGTTTGAGCTGGTCTCCAAAGACTCGAAGATTGGTTTGAATTCCTGGCTTCTGTTTGGACTGTCTTTCTTTGTCTGCTTTAGACTGACCTCTGTACACATATTGCACTTGGCAAGACTTCTGGTTTACTGCTTGGACTGCTTTTTCAGACGTTTCACAATGAACTTCACCTCACAATTCTGATTAATAACTGTAGTTCTCTAAAGTCAGACTCTGGCATGTGGCAGCTTTACCTCATTGGTTTAGACTATAGTAAATTACAGGGATTGGTTATGCTGAAACAAATGTAGTGGAAAAGAAAATTTCCTAAGATGTTGCTGTTAGACTGACTCCTAACCTCTGCATCTCCCTGCTCTCAATAGCATGAGTTACTTTGCCCATGGACTCAACCTTGGTCCCAATCCCTAATACCAATCATGGGCTGAGATAGGAGGGAACTATAAATCTTCGTCAGGGATCAAATCCCTTTGCCAGTTATCTGGTGCCAATTTTATGCCCTAGTTTGGCTAACTGGACTTTTGCCTTCATTTCCTATGTGATAATTTTTACTTTAGTGCCCCTGCCCTTTTAGACTTCAAAAGGTCAGCTCACTTCATTGAAAGTCTTGTCCTTGTAAGAAGAATACATGGGACACTGCCTAGATGCTGACAGAGTTTATACAAGCCAATTACCTGTTTGGATTTCAGAGTTTCACAGTCAGTTAGATTTTCTATCTCTGCTCTGCTGGCATTAGTAGCTATATATAAATAATAATAATGAATAATAATGGATAACATGAATTGAGTGCTAACCATGTGCCAAAGATTAGCCTATGAACTTTCAAAGTTTTAAAGTACTTATGCCTCACATAAGGTCTGAGGTAAATAATGTCATTTTAGCAAAAACTTTCTAGTATCTGTTACCATATTCTCAATACAAAATCCCCTTCCAAACTAGATTTTCTTAGCTCTTGTAAATGAGTCTATCTCCCTTGTCCTTGTCATTAAGTCTAACTCCCTTGTCACAATCCTTTAACCATCATGCACCCCACTAGTGGTTGGTCTGGTTTCATGTCTTTGTTCCTCTCAACCTGTCCAAAATTATTCATATAATAAGATCATGGATATCCATGCTGTGGCATATGACAATGATCCATGTGTGGTCTTTCTAGAATAATAAAGTAGCTAAAGATTTGGGATCTCTAGTTAGATATATTGACATTCATACTCTGGCTCTAGGACTTTTTAATTGTTTGATCCTGTGCTCAGTTTTCCTATTGTAAAATAAATTTGTAAGAATAATTATTTTCATAGGGCTCTAATGATAATTAAATTAATTTTATATGTGAAATCTTTAACAACATAGTCTTGACAGATAATGATAACTCAAAATGATGGATAACACTAATGTCTGTTGCTTTCTTTTCAGTGTTTTATTGAACATTGGACTCCATTGGATTATGTTCTGTCTTTAATATCCATGGTCTCACATTTGATGCTATCTTCAAAAAAGGAATAAGTATTTAGAAATAGAAAAATAATTTTATTTTGACTTTGAATTTACCCTAACAAAGAAAAGATTCTTTGAACAATAAACCTAATATTCACATATCAGTAATATGCATTTAGAAAAAAAAAGTTCATTTATATAACGAAGAGTGATATTTAAGATGCTGATAAATTTTGGGGAAAATAAGAACGTGAGGATGATTAAAATAGAGTTTAGGATCAATTAGTAGAATGTACAACTTGCCTTAGGGTTACTGCCAAAGGAAAGTAACTTTTAAATTAAAATTGAATGTGGCAATAATTAACATTAGTAACTAAAATTGAGAACATACTTAAGGAAGTAATCAATCAAAGAGAGACCCAAAAGGCCATATCTTTTTATTATGTAATTTCATTTTCATAGTCTCATTCAATATCTTTAGAGTGCCAATGCAGTATTTATTTTTGGTAGTTTACACATTTCTTAATTTCTAATTATTCTCAATTAGTCAACACATTTATACTAAGACCTTCTACATTCAATAAGCATCAGAAGAGATATTAAAAAGCAGGAGAATATCTCTGATCTCAAGGATCTTAATGTCTAGACCTAGACAAGATGTAAAAACATGTGAAAAGTTAAAAAATGTACAAAGGAAAAATAATCTAGAAAAAGGTGAGTTGCTGTAAGATAATGTGATTAGTTGTCTTTATCACAACGACTGGTAAAGGCAATAGGTTCCAGAAAAGTTCAGAGGACAACACATGCACTTAGGCTAAAGTGGATTGGGAGTCTTTCTTGGGATAGATAGGATTGAAGCTATTTTAGAAGTATAAGTACAATTTGGGCTCTCTCAAAAATCTTTAATCTATTTAAATATTTACCTTTTCTGGTTTTCTTATTAATGTCCTAAAAGTTGCTCAAAGATTCAAGAGAGCAGAGCAGGATCAAGTGGTTAGAGACTGGGAGCTGTAGGTCTCATAACCTTCTGTTTCTGACTAAACTTACAGAACAGCTGTTAGGAATTTTGTGGTATTAGTCCCACATCTCCTTTGTCCACTCTCTCAGAATTGTCCTGGAAATTACCATCTATAAAGCGTAGTTTTATTTGTCAATTTCCATAAAAAATACTTAGGGAAATGGTTGAAATTTACTCATGGTCTCAGTCATCCTGACTGGAAAATGGTCAGCTGTCCTAATCCACAGGAATGTTGGTTCACAAAGAGAGCTGGATAGTGTAAAATGTGTATAATGGACTACACATGCTCATTTGTTATTTTCATCATTGCTGACAGTACACAGCTTGCTACTGCTCTTGCATTTTTCATCCATTCATTTTGAGATGCCTAAGCCAGATGCAAATCGTTCCCTTCTTCTCTTCCCTGGGCTCCAGATGCTGTTTACAAGACAGAAAATGTGTGGTAGGCTCTTTATAACAAGACAACACTTGCATTTGAATAGTTACATTATGAAAACTCAAGCTTTTCATGTATCTCTTATCAGTTGTTTACTAGGCTATGAACCCTTGGAGGTAAAAATGCCTCTGTTTGGGAAAAGCTGCCATGGACCTATTCAATATTGCTTTATGCTAAGAACAAATTAAAATGCAAGCTATCCCTGGACTGAACCCTGGCCAATGTACACTTTTTGCTCCTGAAAATCTCTTCCTTGGCATTTGAAAATAAAACCAGTTAGTCGAAACAGTGGATATTATGGTAAATTAAACTTCTTGAGAGCTTTGAGAGCTTTAAGTTGCATTTGAAATTCAGTGTGGATTACATAGTTCTTTAAATAACTCAAAATTACACCAGGTCAGCCCACTTTGTGAGAGCACTCTCAGGCATAAGTGTGATTTCAAATTCTCCATAAGTTGTAAATGATGATCTGATTTCACATATATGACACATTTGCCTCAATAGAAAAATTAATTTTATGTTCTGTAAGAAGCTGATTAATGATCTTGTCACCTTATATTCTAGCAAAATTCAGTATTGCATAAAAATAATATTTAATTGAACATCTTAGTTTTCATGAGACTTTTCGTGAAATTAGCTGACATGAGATACTAATGTGTCACTGTCTTATAGATTGCCTTCGTTGTAATATAAGGAGAACATTGTAGAGTGCCTTTTAATCGAAACAATTGATGTTGATACTTTTATAATTATTAAAATAGATTATAAAGAAAAATCTACAAATTGTGTATGTGCGTATGGATTCTGACAATGAATGAAGAATTAATTGCTCTAATATAAAGAATTTTAAAAATAAAAATTATTGTGTTAGGCCATAATTTAAGAAGTCTTTGCTCTCAATCCAATAATGAAAAAAATCTATTGTGACTTAATGAAAGGCTGTCTTTGTTAAAAGTAAAGTTGACCAATTATGAATCGAAACCATAGTATCTTAGTTGAAATAAAAACATAATTCTACAAGTAATATGATGTTATTCTTTCCCACAAGATACTAAAGTTGTTAACATATGTTTTTGTAGTTTACTAAACTTTTGCTAAAAATACTTTGTGTGTGAGAGTAGAATAAAAATACATGCATTGAGGGTAAACTTAAAATGTTGAAGGACATACACCTAAAAATTATAAGTAAAGTTTATTCCATAAAAAATAGCCAGAAAAGGCATTATTTGAAAAGATGTTTTATATCTGTCAGTCTTAAATCCTACTCACCTGTTGAGGAGTGTTCAGGCATTTCTCACTTTTGCAACTCATCAATGATACTTGTTTCTTGAATTCAAGAGTTTCTTTCCCTTTGGTTCTGTATAAGAAGGAATAGTTGTTATATTGGTAACATCACAATCATTTCCTAAGCAGAACAGCATAATTTTGTTAATATTGTCTTTTGGAGGTAATGTAACATTTACAGAAGCCCACAAGCCACCGAAGTCCAAGAGCTCTATCTCTTCCTAAGTTAGAAATATACTGAAAAATCTTCCTTTGCAAGTTTTGTTATTCCTGGCTTTGCACTTCTGTGTCAACTTTGCTTCACATGTAATACCCAATAAAACCATTATTTTACTCTCTTTTATAGCTCATGTCCCAATCAAGTTATTGTAGAAAAATAAATCAGTCAACTGATGACCAGAGCCTCTTTTTTATCAGATGGAGGTCAAAGAGTTTTGGATACCAAATACTCCTATTGTTAAAAGTCCAATACCCACTTGCTATTGAAAAAATCTGCTGAGGAGAAGGAATGAGAAATAATTTACTAACAGCTTGTTCTTAGATAAGCTCCGAATGGAATTCTCGTTGTGTGACTCATAGTTAAAACATCACATCTCCTTCCTTGTGGCACCTGAAAATAACCCTAATAAAAATAGGGGCCAGGCACGATGGCTTATGCTTGTAATCCCAGCACTTTTGGAGGCCAGACAGGACGATCGCCTGAAGCCAGGAGTTCTAGACCAGACTGGGCAGCAAAGGGAGACCCTGTATCTTCCAAAAATTTAACAAATTAGCCAGGCATGGTAATGCACCTGTAATCCTAGCTACTTGGGAGGCTGAGGCAGGAGGATCGCTTGAGTCCAGGAGTCTGATGCTGCAGTGAGATATGATCGAACAATGGCACTCCAGCCTGGGTAACAGTGAGAACCCATCTTTAAAAAAATTAGGTACTGGCATGAAAATACCGTTAAATAAAACTGCTTTTTGTTTTCTAAAAATATATAAATTAAAATTAAGACTTATCTACAGGATGCAAGTTGAAAGGGCCCCCATCTCACACCAGTCAGAATGGCTATTGTTAAAAAAGAAAAAAATAACAGATACTGACAAAGTTGCAGAGAAAAAGGAATGTTTATACACTGCTGGTGGGAGTGTACATTAGTTCAACTGTTTTGGTTATCAGTGCAGTGATTCCTCAAAGACCTAAAAGCAGAAGTGCCATTCGACCCAACAATCATACTATCGGATATATACCCAAATGAATATGAAGTTTTCTACTGTGAAGTCGCATGCACGGGAATGTTCATTGCAGCACTATTCACAATAGCAAAGACATAGAATCATCCTATCCATCAATAGTAGACTGGATGAAGAAATGTGTTACATGTACAACATGGTATACTATGCAGCCATATAAATGAATAAGATTATGTTATGTCCTTTGCAGAAACATGGATAGAACTAAAGACCATTATCCTTAGCAAACTAATGAATGATGGGAATTAAAAAAAAAAAACACCATGGGTAAATACCAGAGCAATTATTTCGGTCAAGAATCATCAATGAATGATAAAATTAGTGGGAAAATCTATTAGAAAAAACAGGTAAATTTTATGACCTCAAAGTATGTCCCTATGAAATGTTTATTAATTACAAAAGGAACAATAGTAACTTGGCACTGCAAAAACCTGCAGAAAAAGGAAATTAGTGGGACAATTGACAAAATTAAATAGGTTTGGAGATTAAAATACTTATCAGTGTTAATTTTCTGATTTTGTTCATTGTAAATTGATTATGTAATATGTTAATCTTTAGGGAATCTGGAGCAAAGATATACAAGATCACTTTTTACCACGTTTGCAAGTTTTGTGAGTATAAAATAATTTCAAAAGCAAAAGCCAATAAATAAAAATAAGTCCTGTTTCATTAAACCTTCATTTGTTCAGTCAGGACTAGTAATAAAGTTTCTTTCTAAAAGATTCAGAGCCCAAACTTCCTTGAAGACCTCATCCTTCGGGTATCTTCACTTTTATTGCTCAGATATTTGCTAATGTTTAAAATAATTCCTCACCCCCTCCTCATTGCCATGTAAAGCCTTTTCCTCAAGGGAAAATATAACACACCTATTTCCCAAAACTGGCCTACATGTAATACTTTCCTGTACTTAATATTTCAGGAAACAAAACCAAAATACATCTAAATACTAATGGACCAGGTTTATATAAGATGTTGTTGTCCAAATCATATTGTCTCTCTCTACCCCAAATACATCTTTTTCTTTTTTCCTTCAACTTTTAGGTTCAGGTGTACATGTATGTGCAGGATGTGCAGGTTTGCTACGTGTGCCATGGTGGTGGTTTTGTTACCCCCATACGTCCATGTGTTCTCATTGTTCAACTCCCACTTATAAGTGAGAACATGTGGTGCTTGGTTTTCTGTTCCTGTGTTAATTTGCTGAAGATAATGGGTTCCAACTGCATCCACGACCCTCTAAATGAAATGATCTTGTTCTTTTATGGCTGCCTAGTATTTCATGGTGTATATGTACTACATTTTATTTATCCAGTCTATCAGTGATGGTCATTTAGTTTGATTCCATGTCTTTGCTATTGTGACTAGTACTCCAATGAACATACTTGTGCATGTATCTTTATAATAGATTGATTTATATTCCTTTGGGTATATATCCAGTAATGGGATTGCTGGGTCAAATGAGATTTCTGCCTTTAGGTCTTTGAGGAATCATTACAGTGTCTTCCACAGTGGTTGAACTAATTTACTCTCCCACCAACCATGCGAAAGCACATTTTCCCCCCATAATTTTCAGTTCTTAAGGAATTAAAGCATATTTTAAAGATAAAATGTAGTACGACTACCAGTCAACTACCTTTTCAATGAAAAGCAGCAATATTTTAAAATAAAATTTGAGAAAAGATAAACCAATTAACCACCTTGTCAATGGTCTGATAACATTAAAAAAAAGCAGGAATCAACATAGTTCTTTAAAGATGCTCTTATTGGTAGAATTAAAAGTCAGACATGACAATAGTAGCTATAATAATTATGATTGATCAGTTACTATGTTTCAGTCACTGTGATATTTGCTTTATATATATGTTTTCTGTTTTGATGTTCAGGATCCTATGAAGCAAGTAATATTGTTATTCATATTTTGCAGATGAGATAATCAAGATTGAAAGATTTTTAATAACTCACCCAAGGTTAATATCCAGTAAAATCTTGACTTTAAAAACCAAATTCTGTCTGTCTCTGAAATCCACAAGTTTTCCACTACTCCGCACTCACCAAGTTGTGTTCCAAACTGCTGAGTAATAACAACAAAGCAGTAAGTAGTTCTTATATTTTATTGTTGTTTTTGTATATGTGTGTGTGTGTTTTTCTTTTCAATTTCATTTTTGTATTACCATACTTTAAGTTCTGGGGTACATATGCAGATCGTGCAGGATTGTTACATAGGTATACACATCATAGTGGTTTGCTGCATCCATCAACCCATCATCTACATTAGGTATTTCTCCTGATGTTACCCCTCCCCAATACCCTCACCCCATACTATCCCTCCCCTAATCCACCCACGCCTCAACAGGTGCCAGTGTGTAATTTTCCCCTCCCTGTGTTCATGTGTTCTTATTGTTCAACACCAACTTATGAGTGAGAACATGCAGTGTTTGGTTTTCTGTTCTTGTGTAAATTCGCTGAGAATGATGCTTTCCAGATTCATCCATGTCCCTGCAAAGGTCACGAACTCATCCTTTTTTATTGCTGCATAGTATTCCATGGTGTATATGTGCCACATTTTCCTTATCCAGTCTATCTTTGATGGTCATTTGGGTTGACTCCAACTCTTTTCTATTGTAAACAGTGCCACAATAAACATGAAACATGTGTGCATGTGTCTTTATAATCGAATGTTTTATAACCTGTTGGGTATATATCCAGTAATGGAATTGCTGACTCAAATGGTATTTCTATTTCTAGATCCTTGCAAAATCGCGACATTGTCTTCCACAATGGTTGAACTAATTTACACTCCCACCAGCAGTGTAAAAGCATTCCTATTTCTCCACATCAGTTGTCTCCTGATTTTTTAATGATTGTCATTCTAACTGGCGTGAGATGGTATCTCAAATGTGTTTTTGATTTGTATTTCTCTAATGACCAGTGATGGTGAGGTTTTTTTATATGTTTATTGGCTGCATAAATGTCTTCTTTTGAAAAGTGTCTGTTCATGTCGTTTGCCCACTTTTTGATGGGGTTGTTTGATTTTTCTTGTAAATTTGTTTAAGTTCTTTGTAGTTTCTGGTTATTAGCCCTTTGTCAGATGGGTAGATTGCAAAAATTTATTCCCATTCTGTTAGTTGCCAGTTCACTCTAATGATAGTTTCATTTGCTGTGCAGAAGCTCTTATGTTTAATTAGCTCCCATTTGTCTATTTTGGCCTTTGTTGCCATTGCTTTTTGTGTTTTAGTCATAAAGCCCTTGCCTATGCCTATGTCCTGAATGGTATCGCCTTGGTTTTCTTCTATGATTTTTATGGTGTTAAGTCTTATGTTTAAATCTTTACTCCATCTGGAGTTAATTTTTGTATAAAGTGTAAGGAAAGGATCCAGTTTCAGCTTTCTGTATATGGCTAGCCTGTTTGCCCAACACCATTTGTTAAGTAGTGAATCATTTCCCCATTGCTTGTTTTTGTCAGGTTTGTCAAAGATCAGATGGTTGTAGATGTGTGGCATTACTTCTGAGGCACCTGTTCCGTTCCATTGGTCTATATCTTTGTTTTGTTACCAGTACTATGCTGTTTTGATTACTGTAGCCTTGTAGTATAGTTTGAAGTCTGGTAGTGCGATGCCTCCAGCTTTGCTCTTTTTGCTTAGCATTGTCTCACCTATACAGGCTCTCTTTCGGTTCCATATGAGGTTTAAACTGTTTTTTTTTCCAGTTCTGTGAAGAAAGTCAATGGTAACTTGATGGGGATAGCATTGAATCTAAAAATTACTTTAGGCATTATGACCATTTTGATGATATTGATTCTTCCTAACCTTGAGCATGAAATGTTTTTCGATTTGTTTGTGTCCTCTCTTATTTCATTGAGCAGTGGTTTGTAGTTCTCCTTGAAGAGATCTTTTACATTCCTTTGTTAGTTGCATTCCTAGGTATTTTATTCTCTTTGTAACAATTGTGAATGAGAGTTCACTCATGATTTGGCTCTCTGTCTGTTGTTGGTGTATAGGAATGCTTGTGATTTCTGCACATTGATTTTGTAATGGGAGACATTGCCCAAGTTGCTTATCAGCTTAAGGTGTTGAGCTGAGACAATGGGGTCCTTCTTTTTCAGGGGAATGAGAGGTTCTGTCTCACCGGTGTTGCAGATGCCACTGTGGTATGAGAAAACAAACAAACAAACAATAAAACCTGCTGTGGCTAAAATAGGCACCTAGTTTTGTGCTGGAAACCCATGGAGCTGGTGTTGTAGGCATTGGAGGGAGTCTCCAGGTCTGCAGGTTGTGAAGATCATGGGAAAAGCACATTACCTGAGCCAGAGTGCTGGAGTGTTCGGAAACGTCCCTAATGGCTTCTCTTGGCTAGGAGAAGGAGTTATCTGGCCCTTTACACTTCCCAGTGAGGTCACGCCCCACCCTGCTTCAGTTTGCCCTCCTTGGGTACACTCACTGTTTAACCACTCCCAGTGAGATGAATCTGGTACCTCAGTTGGAAATGTGGAGATCACTCACCTTCTGCATCGGTCTTGCTGGGAACTGTGAACCAGAGCTGTTCCTATTCAGCCATCTTGGTGAAAGTCTATTTTATTTTATTTTTTTTATGATTCTAAGCACTGGAATATTTGAAACATTTAATGTTTGAACATTATTAAGGCACAATATTTAGATATTTGTCTTTGTTTTCTACTTTGTGTCAAGGGGGTTTTCCATATTTTAGAAGATAGACTCAAAGGTAAGTACAAATATTCTGAGTAGTGCAGTGTATCATTAAATACAATATCAGAATCTCATTACTGAACACTTATCCATTGGATTAGAGAGTTCTCCTATTTGCATAAAAATTAGACTTTCATGTTAATTCATATTTGGCTATCAGCAAGCAGATAAAACTAAATATAAGTAGAATATTGGGGAACAGCATGGCTTGATGAATGGTTAATGGAAACACTGGTTTGCTCTTTTCTGGCTGGGAAGAATGGCATTCTTACACCTCAATCTATTTAAGAAAAATATTAAGAGAATAAAGAACCAAACAAACAGAAATGTTTTGTAGATAAAAACAGAAGTTTCATTGGGAGAAGTTGCTTTACTGTTTTTGTAGTGTGGTAGCTGTCAACATCTCAGCATATAATCTCACCTAAACTGTTGGAAGAAAGAAACCCTTTAAATTTTCCCTTGAGATTGAAACTGAAATGGAATCTTTGCAGTCCCAGCTCTATCTCAGACAGTGCCCCCATTTTATATTCTAGTCGGTAGAAAAATATAATTCCTAAGAAGTTAATTAAATAAATTTTATTGTTTAAACTTGCTTTCAAAAGAAAAAGAAGGTAACGTAAATCTTACACATGCTTTTCTCTTTATTACCAATGTTAAAAGGCTAAACATCAAGTTTCTTGCATCATTGATAATGCAAATAATTATTTTGTGTGTCTCACATAAGACTATAATTAGAAGTAAATATTTAATGCCCAGATCAGAAAATAAAATCTTATACCCCAAAAGTGTGCTATCTCACTACAGGAAGTTAATGTGAGAAAGATTGCAAGTACTGATATTTTTGTTTATTTAATATTTCTTGTTTTTTCTTCAATATCAATGGTTTACTTTGTAACTATATATTGAATAGTAATATATTCCAATACTCTTTTGTTCCCAATTTTTAGTGATGCCAAAAGCACTAAACATTATACATTCAACATTATTAAACAGAAGTGAATATGTAAGTACAACATCTGAACCTTAAGTTTTACATAATTTCAAAAATATAAGTGGTGGACCATCATTCAGATTGCCATTATAAAAAGAAGTTTATTGACATTATTTTTTTCAACATATATGTGCTGTCATTTTTATAATTTTATTCTGAATAATGCAATTATTAAAAAGAGTTGACACCAATAAACTCTTATAAATATATTTTTAACATATACATGTTAAAAACGTATCAATAAACTTTTTAAAACATATACATATATGAAGTTTTTTATTTTTAATTTTTGTATACATAATGGGGTATATATTTATGGAGTACATGAGATATTTTGTTACAGCCAAGTGTTGTGTAAAACCAAATCATGAAAGTTAAGTGTGCATCCCCTCAAGCATTAATTGTGTAACAAACAATCCAATTAGACTATTTTAGTTATTTTAAAATGTGCAATTATTATTGACCATAGTCACCCCTGTTGTGCTAAATACTAGGGCTTATTCATTCTTTCTATGATTTATTTGTACCCGTTGACAATACCCACCTCCCACTCAATGCCCCACTACCCTTCCCAGCCTCTGGTAACCATTCTTCCATTGTCTATCTCCATGAATTGAATTGCTTTGATTTTTTAGATTCCACAAATAAGCGAAAACATGGTGGTTGCCTTTCTGCACCTGATTTATTACATTTAACATAATGACCTTAGGTTTCATCCATATTGTTGCAAATGACAGTATCTCATTCTTTTTTTGAGGCTGAATAGTATTCCATTGTGTATATGTACCATATTTTCTTTATCCATTCATTTGCATGTGGAAATTTAGGTTGCTTCCAAATCTTGACTATTGGAAGCAGTGCTGCAACAAACATAGAAGTGCAGATATCTCTTTGATACACTGATTTCCTTTCTACTGAATATATACCCAGCAGTGGGATTGCTTGATCATATGGTAGCTCTATTTTCAGTTTTTGAGGACTCTCCAAACTATTCTCCACAGGGGTTGTACCAATTTACATTCCCAAGAAAAGTGTCTAAGAGTTTCCTTTTCTCCACATTCTCACCAGCAGTTGTTATTGCCTGTCAATTGGATAAAAGCCGTTTTAACTGAGGTGAGATTATATTTCATTATAGTTTTGGTTTGCATGTCTCTAACGATTAGTGATGTTGACCACCTTTTCATATGCCTGTTTGCCATTTATATGTCTTTTGAAAAATATCTGTTCAAATCTTTTGTCCATTTAAAAATCAAATTATTAGATTTTTTCATATAGAAGTGTTTGGGCTCCTTATATATTCTGGTTATTAATCCGTTATCAGATAGGTAGACCGCAGATATTATCTTCCATTCTATCAGTTGTCTCTTCACTTTTTTCACTGTTTCTCTTGCTGTGCAGAAACTTTTTAACTTGATGCAATTCCATTTGTAAATTTTTGCTTTGGTTACTTTTGCTTGTGTGATATAGCTGAAGAAATGTTTGCACAGACTAATGTCCTGGAGAATTTCCCCAATGTTTTACTTTATTAATGTCATAGTTTGAGATATTAGATGTAAGCTTTCAATTCATTTTGATTTAATTTTTATATATGATAAGAGTATGAGCTTACTTTTATTCTTCTGCATAAAGATATACAATTTTTTTCAGCACCGTCTACTAAAGAGACTATCTTTTCCCTAACATACGTTGTCAGCAACTTTGTCAGATGTGAATTAACTGTAGGTACATAGATTTATTTCTGAGTTCACTATTCTGTTCTATTGGTTTCTGCATCTGTTTTTATGCCAGTATCATGCTATTTTGGTTATTCTAGCTCTATAGTGCAATTTTAAGTTAGGTGACATGATTAGTCTAGTTTTGTTCTTTCTGCTCATGATAGCTACCTTATAACTTGTTATTTAAACTGATGACAACTAACACTAATTGCATAAACAAATATATGAACACACAGAAAGAAAACTAGCAAAAATTCTATACTTTATTTCTTCCCCCTGCTTTTTAAATTTTTCCTTCTATTTATATATAAAAATTTTATGTCTTCAAAAATTGTTGCAGTCATTATCTTTTATCGGTTTATTATTTGGTCTTTCTACTTAAGAGTAATTTACACACTACAATTACAGTGTTTTTTTTTCAACTCTGTCAGAATTAAATTTTATTTCATGCATTACAGTGTTATACTATTCTGTGTTCCTCTGTGTGATTACCATTACCAGTCAGTTTGTACCATCAGATGATTCTTTCTTGTTCATTAACATTCTTTTCTTTCAAACTGAAGAATTCCCTTCAGCATTTCTTTTTTATGAAATTATGAACAAGATTTTAATTGTAGTGTTATTTCCAATAGTAAAATTAAAAACAGTCTAAGTTCCAACAATGGGAAAATGGGTATCGATATGTGGCTTGTAAAATTACAATTTGAAAGGCTGTGGTTGATGCAAAATTTACATGACACAATCATAAGGTTTTTTAAAGAGCAAGATACAAAATTATATGTTTCCTGCTTTTAGGCATGTTTTTAAAAATTGGAAATGAAATATATCAAAATACTACAAATTGTTGTGTTAGAGTATTAGAATTAGAGAAAATTGTTTTCTCTTTGGTATTTTCCAAATTTCTATAAACATTTAACTTCTGGCTTAAAAACTTGTGGATAAGAGAAATCTTACTTGCTTTGAAAATAGAAAAGGTTGAAAATGTAAATATGCATAACTATAACCTTAATCTAAAAGTAAATACAGGATTTTAAATAAATCAAAATTTCCTTTTGTTTGCAAATTATGTATTCATGTTGATACACAGTTAAAGTTGTTTGTAATTCTTTTTTTTTTTTTTTTTTTTTTTTGAGATGGAGTGTTGCTCTGTCACCCAGGCTGGAGTGCAGTGGAGCGATCTTGGCCCATTGCAAATGCCACCTCCTGGGTTCAAGCAATTCTCCTGCCCTAGCTTCCCAAGTTACTGGGACTACAGGAACACGCCACCCCGCCCAGCTAATTTTTGTATTTTTAATAGAGATGGAGTTTCACCATATTGGCCAGGCTGGTCTCGAACTCCTTACTTTGAGATCCGCCTACCTCAGCCTCCCAAAGTGCTGAGATTACAGGGGTGAGCCATGGTGCCTGTTTCTTTTGTTCATTCTTTAAAATATTGAGTGTCAGAAGGAAATTATGAGTTATATACTGAATTATTTGACTCCTTTAAGTCAACTAGAAGTTTCTATTTCGGTAATTATTGCTTTTAGATATTTCAGACATTTTAGAATTATGAATTTAGGAATGTCAATTTGAGTTCATTTGTGTCACAGAAAGATTACTCTTCAATTTTCTTTTGATCATTGTATTTAACTTCCCAGGGCTACTGTAGCAAATTACCACAAATTGGGTGGCTTAAAATGACAGAAGTGTATATTCTCATAGTTTTGTAGGTGAAGTCCAAATATTTTTAACTTTTATTTTCAGTTCAGGGCTACATGTACAGGTTTGTTATATACTTTAACTTGTGTCATGGAAGTTTGTTGTACAGATTATTTTGTCACCCAATTATTACACTAACACCAACTAGTTATTCTTCCTGATTCTCTCCCTCTTCTTACCCTCCACTCTCAAGTAGGCCCCAGTGTGTTATTTCCCTCTATGTGTCAATGTGTTCACATCATTTAGCTCCTTCTTATAAGTGAGAGCATGTGATATTTGGTTTTCTCTTCCTCAGTTACTTTGCTAAGAATAGTAGCCTCCACCTCCACCTTTGTTCGTGCCAATGACATGATGTCTCTCTTCTCTATGGAGGTATGGATGCATAGTATTCCATGATGTATGTGTACCATATTTTCTTTATATAGTCTACCACTAATGAGCATTTAGCCTGATTCCATGTCTTTACTATTGTGAAAAGTGCTGCAAGAACATACATGTGCATGTGTCTTTATATTTTGGGCTACATATACCCAGTAATTGGATTGCAGGGTTGAATGGTAGTTTTGTTTATGGTACTTGAAGAATCACCAAACTGTTTTGCACAGTGGTCGAAATAATTTACATTCCTACTAACAGTGTATAAGTGTTCAATTTTCTCTGTAAACTTGCCAGCATCTGTTAATATTTACTTTTAAATAATAGCCATTCTGACTGGTGTGGGACGGGTATCTCATTTTGGTTTTGATTTGCATTTATCTAATGATAAGTTATGTTGATCTTTGTTTTTTTTTAATATGCTTGCTGGGAACATGAATGTCTTCTTTTGAAAAGTGTCTGTTCATGTTCTTGCCTACCTTTTTTTTTTTTCCTTTCTTTGTTTTCTGCTCTGTTGCCCAGGCTGCAGTCCCATGGTGAGATCTTGACTCACTGAAACTTCCAGCTCCCGGGTTCTAGCAATTCTCCTGCCTCAGCCTCTGAAGTAGGGGGACTACAGGCAAGGGCCACCACGCCTGGCTAATTTTTTGTATTATTAGTACAGACGGGGTTTCAATATGTTGACCAGGCTGGTCTTGAACTCCTGACCTCAGATGATCTGCCTGCTTCATTCTCCCAAAGTGCTGGGATTACAGGCATGAGCCACCATGGCTGGCCTCTTTGTCTACTTTTTAACAAGGTTGCTCATTTTTTTTTCTTTTAAATTTGTTTACATTTCTTACAGATGCTGAATATTAGATCTTTGTTGGAGACATAGTTTGCAAAAATTTTTTCCTAATCTGTAGATTTTCTGTTTGCTTTGTTGACAGTTTATTTTGTTGCATAGAAGCTCTTTAATTTAATTAAATCTCACTTGTCATGTTTTCTTTTATTATTTATTTATTTATTTATTTATTTTTTGGCATCTTTGTCATAAAATCTTTGTCATGTCCTATGTCTAAAATGGTATTACTTAGGTTGTTGTCCAGGGTTTTCATAATTTTTGGTTTTACATTTAAGTCTTTAATTCATCTTGAGTTTATTTTTGTATATAGTGCGAGGAAGGAGTCCATTTTCAATTTTCTGCCTATGGCTAGCCAGTTATCCCAGCACCATTTATGAAACAGGGAGTCCTTTCCTCATTGCTTGTTTTTGGCAGCTTTGTCGAAGGTCAGATAGTTGTAGGTGTGTGGCTTTATGTCTGGGCTCTTTATTCTGTTCCGTTTGACTATGTGTCTGTTTTTGTACCAGTACCATGCTGTTTTGGTTATTGTAATACTGTAGCATAGTTTGAAAACAGGTAGCATGATGCCTCTAGCTTTGTTTATTTTGCTTAGAATTGCCTTGGCTATTTAGGCTCTTTTTTGGTTCCACATGAATTTTGAAATTGCATTTTCTAGTCCTTTGAAGAATGTCACTAGTAGTTTAATAGGAATAGCAGTGAATCCACAAGTTGATCTTGGCAGTATGACTATTATAATGATACTGATTCTATCCATGAGCATGAAATGTTTCTCTATTTATTTGTGTAATCCATGATTTATTTGAGCAGTGTTTTGTAGTTCTCCTTGTATAGATATTTCACCTCCTGGGTTAGCTGTATCTTTAGGTATTTTAATAATGTTGTAGAAATTGTGCATGGGATTGTGTTACTGATTTGGTTCTCAGCTTGACTGTACTTAATGTATAGGAATTATAGTAATGTTTATACATTTATTTTTTATTGTTTATCAGCTTAAGGACCATGAGTTCAAGAGCCTTATAGGCTCTCTAGACATAGGATCATGCCATCTGCCATCAGGGATATTCGAATTTCTCTCTTCTTATTTGGATGTCCTTTATTTCTTTCTCTTGCCTGATTGATGTCAGCAGAACATCCAATACTACATTGAATAGGAGTGGTGACAGAGGGAATCCTTGTTGTGTACCTATTTTCAAGGGGAATGCTTCCAGCCTTTGCCAATTCAACGTTATTCTGGCTGCAGTTTTGTCAGATATGGCTGTTATTATTTTGAGATATATTACCTCAGAACCAAGCCTATTAAGAGTTCTTAACTTGAAGAAATTTTGAATTTTATCAAGAGTCTTTTCTGCATCTATTGAGATAATCCTGTGGTTTTTGTCTTTAGTTCTGTTTATATGATGAATCACATTTACTGATTTGCATATGCTGATCCAACATTGCATCTCATGGATAAAAGCCTATTTGATCATTATGGATAAGCTTTTTGATGTGCTGCTGGATTTAGTTTGTTAGCATTTTGTTGAGGATTTTTCCATACATATTCATCAAAATATTGGCCTTAAGTTTTCATTTTTTGTTGTATCTCTGCCAGCTTTTGGTATCAGTATGATGCTGGCCTCAGATAATGCTTTAGGGAGGAGTCCATACTCCTCAATTATTTGGAATAGTTTCAGTAGAAGTGATATTTGCTCTTATTTATACATCTGTTAGAATTTGGCTGTAAATCTGACTCATCCTGGACTTTTTCTGGTTGACGGGCTATTATTACTGATTCAATTTCAGAACTCATTATTGGTCTGCTCAGAAATTCAGTTTCTTCCTGGTTGAATCTTGGGAGGTTTTGTGTTGCTTGAAATTTGTCTGTTTCTCTAGGCTTTCCATCTTGTGTGCATAGAGGTGCTTTTCATAGCCTCAGATAACTTTCTAAAAAAATTTGTCTGGGCGTGGTGGCTCACACCTGTAATCCTAGCACTTTGGGAGACTGAGGAGGGTGGATCACGAGGTCAGGAGATTGAGACCATACTGACCAACATGGTGAAAACCTGTCTCTGCTAAAATATGAACAATTAGCCAGGCAAGGTGGTGCATGCCCATAGTCCTAGCTACTCAGGAGGCTGAAGTAAGTGAATTGCTTGAACCCAGGAGGTGGAGATTGCAGTGAGCCAAGATCGTGCCACTGTACGCCAGCCTGGAGACAGAGCGGGACTCCTTCTCAAAAAAAAAAAATAAAAAAATAAATAAATAAATTTTATGAAGTCTTTAAGTAATGCCAACTTTGTCATTTCTGATTTTATTGATTTGTATCTGCTCTATTTTCTTCTCTATTAGTCTAGCTAGTTGTTTATCTGTCTTACTTTTTCATTTTAATAACCAACTCCCTGATTCATTTATTGTTTTTAGTTCTTTTTCATCTCAATTTCATTCAGGTCAGCTCTGATTTTAGTTATTTCTTTTATTCTGCTAGCTTTAGAATTTTTTTGGTTTTGTTTCTCTAGTTACTATAGGATTAATGTTAGGTTCTTAATTTGAGATCTTTCTACCTTTTTTTATGTGGGTATTTCGTGCTATAAACTTCCCTTTTAACACTGCTTTAGCTGTGTTTCAAAGATTCTGATATGTTGTATCTTTGCTTTCATTAGTTTCAAACAATTTATTACTTTTCTCCTTAGTTTAATTGTTTACCCAAAGGTTATTCAGAAGCAGATATTTTATTTTCCATGTAATTGCATGGCTTTGAGCAATATTCTTAATATCCATTTCTTCTTTTATTTTGCTGTGGTCTGAAAGTGTGTCTGGTATCATTTCAATTTCTTTGATTTTGCTGACAATTATTTTATTTTTGATTGTATAGTCGATATTATGGTATATGGCAATGAAAAGAAATGTATATTCTGCTGTGTTTGCCAATGAAAAAAAATGTATATTCTGCTGTTTTTAGGTTGAGAGTTATGTAGATGTAGATTATGTCAATTTGGTCAAGCTTAGATTCTAAATATTGTTGTTAGCTTATTGCCTTGATGATCTATCTAGTATTCTCAGTGTGGTGATTACGTATTCCACTATTATTGTGAGAAAATCTAAGTCTCCTTTTAAGTCTTTAAGAACTTCCTTTATAAATCTGAGTGCTCCTATGTTGGGTGCATATGTATTTAGAAGAGTTAGGTCTTCCTGGACTCTTTATGTAATGCTTATCTTTGTCTTTTTGGATCTTTTTTGTTTTAAAGTCTGCTTTGTCCAAAATTAGGATTGGAACCCCTGCTTTTATCTATTTTCCATTTGTTTGGTTGATTTTTCACCATTTCTTGATTTTTAGCCAATGGCTATCATTGCATGTAAGATGGATCTCCTGAGGACAGCATACCAATGGGTCTTGCTTCTTTATCCAGCTTGCCACTCTATGCCTTTTAATTAAGGCATTTAGCCCATTTACATTCAAAGTTAGTATTAATATGTGGAAATTTGATCCTGTTATCATAGTATTAGCTGGTTATTATGCAGACTTGTTTATGTGATTGCTTTATAGTGTCAATGGCCTGTGTACTGCAGTGTTTTTTTTGTAATGGGTGATAATGGTCTTTTCTTTCTGTATTTAGTGCCTCATTTAGGAGCTCTTCTAAGGCAGACCCAGTGGAAACAACTTCTCAACATTTGGTTGTCTGAAAAGGATCATATTTCTTTTTCACTCGTGAAGCTTAGTTTGGCCAGATATGAAATTCTGGGTTGGAATTTCTTCTACTTAAAAATGTTGAATATTGGTTCCTAATTTCTCCTGGCTGTAGGGTTTCTGCTGAATGGTCTGCTGTTAGTCTGATAGATTTTTCTTTTTGGATTGCCTGTCCTCTTTCTGTAGCTGCCTTTAACAATTTTTCTGTTATTTTGGCCTTGGATAATCTGATGATTATATTTCTTGGAGATGATCATCTTGTGAAGCATCTCACAGGGGTTCTCTGCATTTTCTGAATTGGAATGTTGGCCTCTCTAGCTAGGCTGGAAAAGATTTCGTGGATGATATGCTGAATTACATTTTCCAAGTTGCTTACACTCTCCTTATCTTTTTCAGGGACAACAGTGAGTCATAAATATGTTTCTTTCCTTTTTACATAATCTGATATTTCTCAGAGATTTTGTTCATTCTCTTTATTTTTCCCTATTATTACCTCACTGTCTTACTTCAGAAAGCTAGTCTCTGAGCTGTAAGATTATCTTTTTTTGGCTTGATCTATTCTGCTATTAATACTTGTGATTGTGTTAAGAACCTTTTTAGTGTGTTTTTCAGCTCTATCAGGTCAGTTACATTATTTTCTATACTAACTATTTTGTCTGTCAGCTCCTGCTTATAAGCTTCTTTGAATTGGATTTTAATGTATCCTCATATCTTAGTGATTTGGTTCCTATCCATATTCCGAATTCTATTTCTGTCATTTCCGCCACCTCAGCCTGGTTCAGAAAGCTAGCCGGAAAGGTGGTATGGACATTTGGAGGAAAGAGGCATGCTGGCTATTTGAGTTGTCAGGGTTCTTTTGCTGATTCTTTCTCTTCTTTGTGAGACGATGTTCCTTCAATCTTTGAAGTTCTTGACCTTTGGTTGTCTCTTTTAATCCTATTTGATGACCTTGAGGGTTTTATTGTGGTATAAGGTTAATTCAGCTGACTGGTTTCATTTCTGAACGATTTTATGGTGCCATCACTCACTTCTGAACCCCTTAGCTGACTATTCTAACTCTGGCAAACTTGTATTGAGACTTGACTTTGTTCTTTGCCTCCTCAAGGTTGGAAATCCACTGTGTTGGGAAGACAAAGTGTTTCTGGACTGCTGCTTACTACACTTTGATGGGTAGTGTAAGGCAAAGTGATTCATAATGCAGTGATAGTAGGATCTACTCTTGTTCTCATGTGCCAGCAGCAGCAGCAGTGCAGAGTGCATGCTCTTCAGAAGTGGCAGGGTGCTAGCGGTTATCAAGGTGTCTTCCTTTGTGCTGGAGTTTATTACAATAGCAGAGGCAATGTCGCTCAGCAGGTCTGGGATCCCCTGCTGGCAAGTGTGTGCACAGATGCCCTTTTGGTGTTGTTGCACAGGGAGGGGCTCTGGCAGATGCAGGTTCATGTGCAGTCTGTGCACTGCGGGTAGGGAAGGCCACTCAGGATAAAAGTAGTCTGGTGTCCCCTGCCTAGTTTTACTCCCCTAGTAGTATTGGCAAAAGAGTGGGGCTGACCGGCCCTGTGTGTGGCAAAACTGATTGCAGCGGTCACTGGTGAGGGGAAGGAGAGTGGATTGCACACTCACTGCAGCAGGGGCAAGGCAAGATGTATGCATATACCTGCACTGAAGGGACAAGCAATGCAAAATCAGTTCACACACACATACACCGACAAAGTGATGAGTGGCATTGCCATGGTCCCAGGGGAAGCTTAAATGTGGGCAGGTAGAGAGTGAGCTGATGCATTCCCATGGGGCTTGAAGACCAAGAGGTGCTCAGGTTGAATTGGCCACGTCTGATGGGAAAGACCACTTTGCAAAGTTTAGGTATGAGAGTTCCCCTAGGGCTTAAGTCTCCTATGGGAGCAAGTCGATCCTAGGGTAATAGTGATTCCAGGCCATGCTCTGCTACAATTACTCTAGCGTCAAACCCTCTGGGATTCACATCAGCTGGCTTGCTGCCCCTACTACTTCTCTAAGCAGCTCTCCCTGCCAACCTGATTGTCCATGATGGTAAAAGGGTGTCCTCCTGCCAGGATTCCAGATGCCTGTGGCCAGAGTAAGTTACTCCATGCCAGTGCAACTCACTCATTCCTCTGGAGTTATTGGGGAGCAGAAATGAGTTTCAGTACATGATAACAACATGCAGGGTTCCAAGCTTCTTCCTTCTTCAGCTCAGCTTCTGTGTCTTCCCTCTAACCACTCTCAGTGCCTTTCCTCTGAAGATCTGTTAGACATAGACCAGTCATCTCAGTTCCTTGGTGACAACTGTTTCACTGGGCTTGATCTAGTAAGCCATCTTGCCCTCTCAACTCCCTTTAGCACTTCTTGTAGGAAAGGGTTGGTGTTGATGAAATCTCTTAGCTTTTGTTTGTCTGGGAAACTATTTATTACTTCTTCATACTTGAAGGGTATTTTTGCCAAATAAACTATTCTAAGGTAAAAGTTATTTCCTTCAGCACTTTACATATCTGAATATATAAATAATATATTGGATAACATCCAAAAGAATTCCCTGGATTACAAGGCAGAGACTCTTCTCCTTTTCCTTATTTGTCTCCCAAACAAATAAAGTCTCACTGTCTGTGCTGAGCCACCTGGAACTGCAGGTATGATGACTCAACAATCACTCTATCCGCCACCATTGGGGTAGTTCTGGGTAACACCTGAAGCCAGCACAGCACTGGGTTTTGCCCAGGGCAACTTCTCTTCACAGTGATGAGATCCAAAAAGTCCCAGTCATATCAGAGTTGCTGTCTGGAAGGCAGAGTTTGGAGTCTAAAACTTTGGCAATTTACCTTTTATTTTATTCTGTAATGATATAATTGAGGTTAAGCTGATGAACTACAATACCAAGTCCTTCCCACTCTTTCCTCCCCTTTCCACAGACAGAGAAACTTCTGCTTGTTTCTGCCGCCATCACTGCTCTACCAGGGCTTCTGCCAGTCCACTGGCAATGTTCCCTTAAAGTCCAAGTATTCTTCCATCAGGTTTTGGTAAATTCAGCCAGGCTTGAGATTCACTCTTTAGGGAACTGTGCTCCCCTCTGACCTAGGGCAGGTCTAAAAATGCTGTCCAAGAGCCCAGGCCTGGAGTCAGGGACACCAAGGACCTGCTTGTTGTTCTGCCTTACTGTGACCAAGCTGCTACCTAAGGTGCCAGACAAAGTTTCTTTTACTCTTCCTTCTGCTTTTCTCAAACAGAAGGAGTCTTTCACTGTAGCCACCACAGCTGGGAATTTGCTGGGTTACCCTGAAAGCCAGTAGGTCTCACAGCCCAAGGCCCATGGTGTACAACCTGTGTGTCACTACTGGTCATTTAGGGCCCAACGGTTCTTTGGTCAAAAGATAATAAATCCTGCCAGGACTGTGTCCTTACTTTTAAGGTAGCAGGCTCCCCTTTGGCTCAGAGTGTGTCTAGAAATGCCATCTAGAAGATAAGGCCTAAAATATGGTCCTCATGACTCTGCCTGGTGTCCCATGTCACTGTTGTTGAGCTTTTGTGCATTATGTAAGAAAAAGTCCTCTTTACTCTTTGCTCTTCTCTCTTTAAGCAGAAGAAAAAAGTGACTTTTTGTGGTGAGCTGCACTACCTGGGGTTGGGGTAGGGATAGCACAGGTGGTATCTCCTCATGTCACATGCCATTCTACTCCCCAGGCTCTAAGCCCAACCTAGCACTAAGTGTGGCCTAGGAATTACAGTTCTTGTGTCACAGACTGCCGTTCAAGTTTACTTAGGACCCCAAAGCTCTTCAGACCATTGTGGCAAGGTTTGCAGATAAAGTCAAGTTCTCATTGCTGTTCTGGGTAACTCCCCTGTGGTTAGAGCTGGTAAAAGTGTTGCTTTCATGTATGGGCAATGTTTGAACGCAGTATGACCTTATTCTCTACTGCAACAGAACAGCACTGAGTTCAATGTAAAGTTCCCCAGTGGATGCACTCTCTGTATCCAAAGTGCATACATTCACTCTCTTCGTTGCATCGCTGCTGCTGGTTAACAGGAAAGGGGTGATGTCAGTGATTCCAGGCAGTCTCTTCTGCCCTTGTCAAGTCCTCTTTCAGCAATATGAAGTTAACCAGGTACTGTGATGGCTCTCCTTATTTATTTTTCTTGGGGTGGTACTTTTCCTTGTGCATATAGTTGTTAAGATTTGTTGTGCTAGTGGTGGTAATAAATAGCGTAGGCTTCTCTTCTGCTATATTTCTCTACCCACTCCATCTTTTTTTACTTTCAATAGCTTTTGGGGTACAAGATTTTTGGTTGCATGATAGATTGCATTGTGGTGAAGTCTGAGATTTTTAGTGTGCTCATCACCCCAGTAGTGTACATTGTACCCAACATGTAGTTTTTTGTATCCCTCACTTTCTTCACATCCCTTTCTCAGTCTCCACCAACTATTATATCAGCCCATATGCCTTTGTGTACTCATAGCTTAGCTCTCAATTATAAGTGAGAACACACAGTATTTGGTTTTCCATTCCTGAGTTACTTTATTAGTATAATGGCTTCAAGCTCCATATAAGTTGCTTCAAAAGACATTGTTCCATTCTTCTTATAGCTGAGTAATATTCCCTGGTGTATAGATACCACATTTTCTTTACTTACTCATCAGTTGATAAACAGTTAATTTGGTTCAATATCCTTGCAATTGTGAGTTGTGCTGAAATAAATATACATGTGCAGGTGTGTTTTTAATATAATAACTTATTTTTTCTTGGGTAGGTACTCTAGTAGATACTGGAGCAAATGGCAGATATATTTTAGTTTTTAAAAGAAATCTCCATACTGTTTTCCACAGAGGTTACCCTAATTTACATTTCAATCAGCAGTGTGTAAGGGTCCCCTTTTCACCACATCCACACCAACATCTATATTTTGACTTGTTAATAATGGCTATTCTGGCTGAGGTAAGGTGATATCTCATTATGATTTTAATTTGCATTTACCTGGCGATTAGTGATGTCGAGCATTTTTTCATATGTTTCTTGGTTATTTATATATTTTCTTTTGAAAGTGTCTATTCATGTAACTTTCCCAGTTTTTAATGGGAATATTTGGTTTTATTTCTTCCTAATTTCTTTGAGTTCCTTATAATTTCTGAATATTAGTCCTTTGTCAGATGCATGGTTTGCAGATATTTTCCCCTACTCTGTGTGCTGTCTGTTTTCTTTGATGATTATTTCTTTTGTTGTGTAGCTGCTTTTTAGTTTAATTAGGTCTCATTTATTTATTTTTGGTTTTGTTGCATTTGCTTTTGGGGTCTCAGTCATAAGTTATTTTCCTAGGACAATGAGCATAAGTGTTTTTTTTTTTCTAGAATTTCTTGTATAATTTTTATGGTTTCACACCTTGGATTTACGTCTTTGATCTGTCTTGACTACATTTTTGTAAATAATGAGAGATAGAGATCCAGTTTCATTCTTCTACATGCGGTTATTCAGTTTTCCCAGCACAATTTATTGAATAGGGTATCCTTTCACCAATTTATGTTATTTTTTTTTAATGCTTTGCCAAAGTAATGTGATATCTTCAGATTTGTTCTTTATGCTTAGTATTGCTTTAACTATTCAGGTCCTTTTTCTGTTTGATATGAATTTCGAGATTAATTTTTTGAATTCACTAAGAAATGATGTAAGCCTTTTGATTGGAATTGCACTGAATCTGTAGGTTTCTTTGGACAGTATGACATTTTCATGATATTCTGTATTAAATCTTACAATCCATGAGCATGGAACGTGTTTTCATTTGTTTATATCTTCTGATTATTTTCAGAAGGGTTTTGTAATTCTCCTTGTAGAGATCTTTCACTTCCTTGGTTAATTATATTCCCAGGATTATTATTTGCAGCTATTTTAAAAGGGTTTCCATTCTTTATTTGAGGATGTTTCACTTACTGATGAGTAGAGTGTATATTCTCTAGTTTTTGGGTAGAATGATCTGTAAATATCTGTTAAGTCCATGTGTTCTAGAGTATAGTTTAAGTTCAATGTTTCTTCATTGACTTTCTGACTCAATGATCTGTCTAGCGCTGTTAGTGGAGTTTTTACATTCTCCACTATTATTTTGTTGCTATCTATCACTTTCTTTGGGTCTAGTAGTAATTGTCTCATGAATCTGGTAGCTCCAGAGTTAGGGGCATATATATTTAGGATGATAATATCTTTTTAGATTGATCATTTCATCATTATATAATGACCTTTTTCATTTTTTAAACTATCATTGCTTTAAAATCTGTTTTATCTGTTATAAGAATCGCTACTGCTACTTGCTTTTGTTATTTATTTGCATGGAATGTTTTTTCCACCCCTTTAGCTTGAGTCTATATGAATCCCAACATGTTAGATGAGTCTATTGAAGACAGCAGATATTTGGTTTGTGATTTTTTTATTCATTAAGACAGTCTGTATCTTTTAAGTGGATCATTTAGTCCATTTACGTTCCATGTTAATATTGAAATGTAAGGTACTGTCTCAGCCATTTTGTTTACTGTTACCTAGATTATATATTTTTTGTTGTTGTTTTACTATTGTGTTATTGTCTCATAAGCCCTGTGAGTTTTATGATTAAAGAGGTTCTATTCTGGTGCATATTGACCTTTTTTCAAGCCTTTGTACTTTTTAGTATTTCTTGTAGGGCTAGTCTTGTTGTGACAAATTCCCTCAGCATTTGCTTGTCTAGAAAAAAACTTCATTTCTCCTTCATTTATGAAACTTAGTTTTGCTAGGTACAGAATGATTGTTTGGCAGTTATTCTGTTTAAGAAGGTTAAATCCCTTCTGGCTTATATGGTTTCTGCCAGTAAGTCTGCTATTAGTCTGATAGGTTTCTCTTCATTGATTACCTAATACTTTTGTTTTAGTGCTGTTAGAATTATTACCTTCATGTTGACTTTAGATAGCCTGATGACTATTTCCCTTGGTGAGGTCCTTTCTGCAGTGAATATCCCAGGCTTTCCTTGAGCTTCTGGTATTTTGATGTCTAAATCTCTAACACAGCCAGGGAAATTTTTCTCAATTATTCTCACAGAAAGGTTTTCCAAACATTTTGCTTTTTTTTTCTCTCTTGGGAACACCAATGATACTGATATTTAGACAATTTAGATATCCTGTATGTTGTAGAGACTTTGTTCATTTCTTTTAATTTTTTATTTTTTGTTTTGGTCTGATTGTGTTAGTTAAAAAGTCTTGTCTTTGAGCTCTGAAATTTTATCATTCACTTTTTCTAGTCTACTGGTATAAATTTCCATTGCATTTTTAATTCTCTAAATGCACCTTTTATTTCCAGAAGTTCTGATTTTTTTTTCTTTAAAATATCTGTCCCTTTAGAAAACTTTTCATTCATACCTTGAATTATTTTCTTAATTTCTTCATGTTGATTTTTACCCTTCTCTTCTATTTCCTTTTTGAGAGAGATATCTTTTTTCTGGTATTTCAAAATTGTCATCATGTGTTGAATCCATTGCTAGAGAGCTAGTGTGATCTTTCCGGGTTTTTATAGGACCCTGTTTTGTCATAGGGCCAAAGTTATTTTTCTGGTTCCTTCTCATTGGGGTAGACTATTTCTTCTAGTTATTTTTGAATTTATTCTTGATATGTTTGTGATTTTTTTAAAAAATTCCCCCTTGACACTGTGACTTTAATATTTATAGTTGATTGTAACATAAGTCAGCACTGTGTGCTTTCAGAGGTGAAGGCTCTGTATGAGTTCCTTGATTATACAGAATATTTGAATAGTGGCATTCGAAGATGTTGGTTGCAGTTGAAATGTGCACAGAGTGTGTATAGCTTCTCTATCTCCTGTGGGGTTGTAATGGAGGAAGTCTCTTAAAGCTTATGTTGTTCCCCAGTGGTGTGCACGTTTTTATTTATTTACTTTTCCCTCAGTGTCTTATTTATTGGCCTAAACAGCTTAGGCTTCAGGCCAATAAGGAAAGTGTCCATGGGGAAAAACTGGCTGTGGTTAAAGCAAGTTGGTAAATTGCTGGAGATGATTATTAAGTCAAAATTGTTACTTATGGACTGGATTTTCCAGATTATTTCTCCAAATTTGCTTTTCCATTGCAATGGTATGTGTGTATTTAAGTTAATTTCCCAGTAAATCCATCACTATAAAGTAGAAATTACTCTCTTATTAGAGAAGAAAACCAAAACTGCTGGCCAAACACAACTTACAAATTAAATTTCTGTTGATCTCAGTTTTTGATGGTGTCCACATCAGTTTTTAAAAAGCATTCTGTTAGGTTGCAATTTGATAATAAAAGTAATAATAGGAGCTATATTCAAGAATCTTTCTGTTTCTATTCATTTGATTATGGATACCTAGTTTGCTCCCATATGGTAGCTGCTAGGAACAATCTGGCAGTAAACAAGGATGTGCAGATAGCTCTTTAACTTACTGATTTGAAATTATTTGGATTTATACCCAAGAGTGGGTTTGCTAAATCACATGGGGATTCTATATATAGTTTTCTGAGGAGGCTTTATACTTTTTATTAACGGCTGTGTTAATTTACATTCCCACCAACAATGCCATTTGTTCCCTTTTCCCCACACCCTTGCCAACACTTGATATCTTTTGTCTTTTTTGTAATAGTCCTAAAACATTTGAGATTATATCTCATTGTGGGATACATACTCAATGAAATACTATTCATCCTTAAAAAAGGGGGAAATCCTGTCATTTGCAGCAATGTAGATAAACCTAAGGAACATTATGCTAAAAGAATAAGCTGGGCATACAATCACAAATACTGCATGATCTCACTTGCATGTGGAATCTAAAATAATTGAACTCATGGAAGTAGAGGGTGAAATGATGGTTACCAGAGATTGGGGAAGGGGAGTGAATGGGGAAAAGGGAGATGTTCATCAAAGGGTACATAATAATAATTGTATTATTTATAGATTATTATGTATACATAATTTTCAGTGACCTATTGCACAGAATGGTGTCCATAATTAATAATGCATTATATATATTTTAAAATTGCTAATGTAATAGATTTTAAATGTTTTCACCACAATAAAATGATAAGTATATGAGGTAGTGGATTTTAATTACCCTGATTTAATCATTCCACATTATAAGTATGTATCAAAACATCACATTGTATCCCATAAATATATACAATCATTATTTATTAATAATGAATTGGAAAAATATAAATAATGTCTTTCACAGGAATTAACATTTAAATGTATGCATTGATCAATATAATAGCAATAGAGTTTATTTAAATTTGTACTAAGAGATTAAAAAGTTGAGTTTAATAAAAAATATTAAGAACTTTTTTTTTCATTTTATTTTACTTTAAGTTCTGGGATACATGTGCAGATCTTGCAGGATTGTTACATAGGTATACACATACCATGGTGGTTTGCTGCCTCCATTCCCCCATCACCTACATTAGATGTTTCTCCTAATTTTATCCCTCCCCAATCTCCCCCAACCCCTGCTATCCCTCCCCTACTCCACACTCCCAACAGACCCCAGTGTGTGATGTTCCCCTCCCTGTGTCCCTGTGTTCTCATTCTTCAACAGGCACTTATGAGTGAGAAAGAACACATTTCATATGTGCTTTGGTGTTCTTAATTTATTTCAAGCCTATTAACTTAATCAAAAGATTTGTAATAATGCCATATATTTGTAACAATTAAAAGTTAATCTGTATATGAAAATCATAAAGTAGAAGAAAAACAGAGCAGCAAAATTTTTCCACATCTAAGCTAAACCACAATATGAATACGTTTAGTTTTAGTTTAACAAGTATAAATTGTGAATATTATCTAATTTAGTTTCTTTAGAAAGAATATGAAAGATGCTCTGTAGGAAATAAAAATGGCATTATCTTTGTCCAAATTCTCAGATTGTAATGGTTCTATCCAGGAATCTGTTATTCCCATTTGAATGGTGGCCAAGCTCTGCTGGGGCTCACCTTCCCCTCAGTAGCACAGACTATTGCCTGTGAACCATTTGTAAATCATTCATTTATTTAATAAATATCTGTTGGATAGCTATAATATGTGTACCAGACATTTTAGACAATGTAGAAATAATAGTGAACAAAACAGACAGGTTCTTTACCACAAAGACTGCCAAAAATTCAGTGGTGGAATAAATTAATTCACCAGAAAAATCACAATAATATTTTATTTGGCTCAGTCAAGAGAAGCACAGTATTCTAGAAGGGGTGTCTTATCAACTTTTCAGGGGTCAAAGAATGTTCTTTACAGAAATAGTATAAGGTGAGTTTGTTTGGCAAACAGGAGTTAGTAGATTATATTTGCACTAGGGAGAGGGCATTTCAGTGTAAATATGTAGTTTGGGAGGGGTCGAATTGCTCATTTTTAGCTTCAGTTTTATTATCTGTAAAATTGGCATAAATGTATCAATTCTGCATAATTGCTCTAAAGATCAAATTGATGAAATATGTGAAAATGCTGTGGAAACTATAAATGATTAAGTGATATAAGGGATTATTACTTTTGCTCTCTCAAAGGCTTTCTCTCCTTTTATCTTTTCTTAATATTTACCAACCAAAGTTTTCATTCCTTTAGAAACTATTTGCTGGATGACAGCTTGTCAATATGATAAATAATTTTATACTGGTGTGTTAACTGATGGTGATGGATTAATTTCCCTTTTGGGATATTTTAGTAGGAGTCTCTTGAAGCACTCCCTTAGTCTAAAGGAGTAACTAATGGTGAGAATTATAGCTGTGGTGTCTGGCTAATGAGAATGATGTTTTTTTCTGTAGAAGGTTGGGTTATTTAAAGTTCCTCAACTCTACTAGGTAGGGGACCACTTATTCAACCCACACATATAACCAGCCTGGGGCATACCAAAAGACATTTGTTTCAGTCATCATCTCATTTGATGCCCCTTGCAAGACAGGGTCAGAATTATAGCTACTAAATGATAGAATATAAAAATAGAACCCAAGTCTTCTGACTTCAAGCAATATTCTCTCTTCTGTAAGAGTGACCTTAACCATGTTTAGTCCTGTGTCAAACAAAATTCTTTGTCAAAGCCCAAGATAAAAAAAAAAAAAACAGACACAAGCAGAGATGTTTGCCTGGAAAAGGATTTGTGGTCTCAGAGACCTAACTTCTCATCATTTTCTACCTGCTCCCTTTCACAGTCTTAAGGGTCTCCTTACAAACCTTATACCACAATTTTACAACTGCACAACATCATGGTGTTGTATCTCTCTGAATATTTCCAAAGTGTCATCTCTTAACAGTGGATTTCTTTCTGTTAGGACTAAATATTCCATGAAGTAGCTGATCAGGACCATCTTTCTAAACTACCAGGAGAAACTCCAGGTGGGGTAGAAGGACATTTTTGTTTGTTTATTCACCCCCAAAGTAATAAACTAATCTACTCAACAAATATGTATTGAGAACCTACTATAATTTAGACATTCTTGGCACCAAGTATATACCAGTGAACACAATAGTTATAAATCTTTGACTTCACAAGGCTTATATTTTATGCTTTATTTTAATGTCATGGACACTGGAGTAAAATTGTCTGTGTTTGAATCCCAGCTCCACCACTTACTATTTGCATGACCTTGTTCAAGTTACCTAATCTAGTCATTTTCCTTATCTGTAAAATAAGTATATTGATAGTACCTACTTCCCATAATAATCATGAAAATTAAACAGCCAATATTTGCAAAATGCAGCACATAACGAGCCATATATATATATATATATATATGTATGTATATGTATATATATAAATGTTTGTTACATTGAAAACAGAAAATGAACAAAGAAATAAAATCTATAGGATGACAGATGGTGATAAATGCTATGAAGAAAACTAAGGTATGAAAAACATACATGCTATTGTGGTGTTCTAGGAAACAGCAAGGAGGTTATTACTGCTGAAACAGAGTACAGAAGACGAGAAGGCAGTAGGAGTTATTAATACCATTTCTGATTTCTGTTAAAAATGGATTATTCTATGGTAATAGATACATACTTTTCTGAAAAGCAGCATACTTCAACGGCAAACCATAGAAGTTGTAGGCTTCCAGGATATTGCTAACACCTATTAAGTACCTACAAATAGGAAATCCCTTGAAGAGAGAGAAGACAGTGTTTCTCTTTAATAGACTAATGTAAAGTGACTTTCTGATTAGGGGTAGCTGAGGAGATGGAAGAAATACACGCTGTTACTTTTGTGTCTTCAGTTTTTCCCTTCTAATGTAAGGGTTTACTTTAGTTGATGCTATGAAGCAAAGAGTTCTAAAAATAATTTGTTCAGTGCAAATAGTCCGCTGTTGGAAGTGGGGTTGCTCTTCTTCTCAAATAGATCTGAGCTAAGTTTTAGAGCTGCGTATAACCAGAATGAGAAATACTTTACTCTAAAAGAAGCCTCAGAATTAGTTAGCAAAACCATACTCATCTTTTATAGCAGAAACTTTCTACCTATCAAAGAACAATTCTCCATTTCCCAATTTTTCCAGCCCCTTGTAAACACCATTCTACTATCTGCTTCTGTAAGTTTGACTATTTGAGATACTTCATGTTAAGTGGAGTCATGTAGTATTTGTCCTTCTGTGACTGGCTTATTTCACTTAGTATAATGTCCTCTAGTTTCAGTAATGGTATTGCAAATGGCAGGATTTCCTACTTTTTAAGGTTAACTAATATTACAATGTGTGTATTCGCATACCACATTTCATTTGTGTAGTCATCTGTAGATGGACATTTGGGTTGTTTACGTATCTTGATTATTGGAAATAAGTCTGCAATACACATAAAGTTTCAGATGTCTGTTTGGTATCCTCATTTTAATTCTTTTGGATATATACTAGAAGTGAGATTGCTGGATCATATGTTTGTTCTATTTTTAATGTTTTGAGAATCCTCCGTGCTGTTTTCCACAGTTGTTGCAGTGTTACATAAACAACATGGCATTCTGCACTTTAAAATACATTTAGAAGATTGATCTCATGTTTTTTTTTTTTTTTTTTTTTTTTTAAGACAAGGACATGCTTAGAGGTGACAGATGTCTTTAGTACCTTGGTTTTGGTGATGATATCACGGGTGTGTGTATATGTCCAAACTCATCAAGATGTATCCATTAAAAGTGCACAATTTTGGCATATATTTCAATAAAGCTAAAAAAAGAAAGACACACAAAATAATTGATAGAAGGAAGTATTGTAATATGACAAAAGGCTAAAACCAGAGTTAGATTAAACTTTGAGTGAAATGCTAGAGATAAGTAACAAAGGTGACATCTTGAATAGAAGTGAGCATTTCTTTAAATGCATGCACTGATGAGCTTCTCCTTCAATTTAGTTTTTAAAAAATTCTGATTAAGTTTAGCAATATTAAAATCAAGGCTTCTTAAGTTTATGTTTATCTATCTGTCTATCAGGGTGTAGGTATCAAATAAACATTTCTATAGTTTTGAGTCTAATGTTTGAAATGATAATTGAACATTCATGCCACACATATTGCCAAACATCCTACATGATCTAGACACAGTTCTAGGTTCTAGGCTTGTGGTAGTAAAGAAAGCAAGCAATAAGCCTGCTCTCATGGAGCTTACATATACTATGGGTGGTAAATTTGAAATAATCTGAAAAAGACGTATACATTAGGATAATTTATATGACTACCTTACTGCCACACAAAAATTTCTTATAGTAATCCACATTTACCAAAAATAAAGTAATAAAGGAAATAACTGGGGTCATGAGTGAATTTATAAACACAAGATGTAAAATGGTACGATAAGTGTCATAAGTTCAAAAAGCACTATTGATTGACCCAGACACCAATAGGCAAATCTTTATTGTCCTCTAAAGATATCTAAAAGTGTTTTTTGTTGATGATAATGATCTTTTAGGGCTCTTTTCAGTTTCTGCAGTTTATCTTGGTGAGCAAAGATTCGAAGACTCCAGAGGAGAGAAAAATAGTGGAGTTGTCTAATGGCATCAAGGACACAGGTGGTGGGGGGAGGGGGGAAGGGGCTTCTACAGAACACCTCCAGCAAGTATGCATGTTTCAGGCATTGTCACTTAAACCATTCATGGGTTTGACTAGTTTAATACAATGTGTTTTGTTAAAACTTTCTACCACCTCATTTTGAAAGTCATTTGTTATAATTCAAAGAACAGGTTCATTTATGTGGCACACTTCAAAATCAGATTTTGACAGAATTATTTGAAGCTGAGGAAGACTCACAAATTCTTTTATAAGCTTTCTGAAAGCTCCTTTTGATAAAACTACCATGTCACAATTTGCCAAAAGAAAGTAGATATGAAACAGAAAAGCTTGGTGACAGTGACATGAGTCACAAGCTTGGTGAAATGTCACACCTAGAAGACAATGTTTTATGGAAATTATTAAGACAATGCTCTGAACAGCTTTCATGAAGCATTGCCTCCTAGTTGTCCAGACCCTATTACACTCATGCTATTCCGCATGTATAATCAGCTTCATGAGTCAATCCAGTTAATGTGGTCATCTCAGTGAAAGGAGAAGAAAAAACAAATACAAAATTATAACAAACTTTATGTAATTGGTAGTTTCATTAACAGCATTAATAGGGTACTAAAAAAATCTTTAATTATTGAAGAAACAATATCCCTCCTCACTGTTACAAAATCAGTGTGGCAGTGGATTATGCAAATTAAAACAATCCTGTCCTTGAAACTTTGTCTTGTAAATGGAGAGTAATAGATAGAATCAGAACACAAGAAATTTGATATTGCTGCAACATCCAAACACGGACTTAAATTTTGTATACTTTTTTATTTTTAGTGTAACTTTTATAGTATTTTATTTGTAAAATACTTTATAAAAGTATACATTTATGACAAAGTGGATATTTTTAAAACATTCTTCATCACTACCTGCACCCATAATCAAAGTGTTATAGAATATGTTTTCAAATCAAAAACATCCATGTATCCACGCAGGGAAATTCTATCCACATCAAAAATTTCTTATACACCTACTATGTGTCTAGCATTGTGTTGGACATTGGAGATATAGAAATGAATATGCACAGTGTTTTCCCACATGGGGAAATAGTGACATGTTGCTAAAATTGTGATCTACAGACAAGCAGCGTTGTAGGCTTCATCTGGTATCTTGCTAAAAATGCTGAATCTTAGAGCAATTACAGATCAATTTTAACATATTTTAACAAGATCCCTAGGTGATTCATGAGTTTGAGGCTCATAGGGCTGGAAGATTGATTGAGCCCAGGAGGTTGAGACTAAAGTGAGCCATGATCATTCTACTGCACTCTAGCCTGGGCAACAGAGGGAGATACAGTCTCAAAAATTTAAATGAAAAATTGAAGTTTGAGAAGCACTGATTAAATGAATTCTATTGGGGCTACTCCATGGATGTCTGGAGACTGGTGATGGTCTGTCAATTGGTACATGGTAAGACAAAAATGTAAATGAAGAACAAGCATTTAAAAATGTTTGTAGCAACTTGAGACATTGCTGCAATGTAATCACCAATGTGATCACCAAAGGTGATCAGTGGGGTTGCATTTTGTATATGTTTGATTTTGAAATTTTACCTTTCTATTAATTCATTTTTATTATATTTTACAAAAATGCACTTTTGTAACAGATTATATATTTTTAAAAACATCCTTCATCATAGATAGTTTGAACAGCACTACAGTAGGTCATTTGATCATCCGGTGTCTGAGCCATGTAAAAATCTTGAATCTTCAGAAATAGAATGTTATTGTCATAAAACTAGCTGCAACTGATGTTCAGAAATATTACTTTATGTTTTATTTGGTTTAAGAGAAACAGGCTTTTCCAAAATCAATTTGTGAGAAACTCTTTTGCTGAAATTTTGTGGAAGATGCAGATTTCAAACAAATATTTTTATGAGGACTACTATTTTCTGAAACAGTATCATAACTACAAAAAAAAAAGAAAATTATTTTTCTTGTGAGTGGAAAGGATCTACCATCAAGGTGCTGTCAGGATAGCTTCCTGCTCTGGCTAAGTGAAGTGGACTTAAGAGAGTTCTAACAGATGAAAGTTAAAACTTAATGGTGAGTAATTTTGGTAGTAGGCTATGAAAGGGAAAACTCACAGATAGTAATGTGCAGGAAATTGTGAAGTCAAGTTGGTCTGAATTTATTCAAGAAGAAAGCAGAGTTTCTGCCTTCAAAGAGCTTACAGTTTGGCAAGGGAGACAGACATTTAAAACTTATGTAACTAATGATTTATTTTCATTTGATGAAAGAAAATTACTTAATCATATGAAAATATATACAGACAGACCCTGAGTTAAAATGGTCTGACTTAGATTTTTGTTTGACTTGACAATCATGCAAACGTGATGTCATTTCCAGATAAATCCATCACAGGTTGAAAATTTCATAAATTGAAGACACTTCAACTTAAAATATTTGGATGTATGATGGTTTTATTGGGATGGAACCCCATCATAAGTTAAGGAGCATCTGTAATTATATACAGTCATAAGTTTCTTAACGATGAGGATACATTCAGATAAATGTGTCATTAGACAATTTCACCCTTGTACAAATGTCAGACAGTGTATTTACCCAAATCTAAATAGTATAGCCTCCTACACACCTAGGCTGTAAGGTATAATCCATTGCTCCTAGGGCACAAAACTGTACATCACATGACTTTACTGAATAGGCAATTATAACTCATTGGTAGTATTTGCATGTCTAACAAATTTAAAAATAGAAAAGATATCATAAAACCATGGTATAAAAAATAGAAAATGAGATACCTGTACAGAGCATTTACCATGAATAGAGCTTGTTGGACTCGAGGTTGTCCTGAATGAGTCAGTGAGTTAATGTGAAGGCCTTGGACATTATGGTCCACTATTGCATAAACACTGTACACTTAGATTACACTACATATATAAAAATGATGAATCATATTAAAAATTTAAAAATATTTTTTCAATAAAGTTTAACATTAGCTTTCTGTAACATTTTTACTTTTTAGAATCTTTTTAAATCATTAGTAATAACACCTTGCTTAAAACAGAAACACATTATACAGCTCTGCAAAAACATTTTCTTTCTTTATATGCTTATTCTATAAGCTTTTACTTATTGTTAAAATTCTTTACTTTAGGACTTCTGCCAAGGCGGCCAAATAGGAACAGCTCTGGAGAGCAGTTCCCAGTGAGAGAGACGAATAAGGTGTGTAATCTCCACATTTCTAACTGAGGTACCAGGTTCATTTCAAGGGGACTGGTTAGGCAGTGGTTGTAGCCCAAGGAGAGTGAACTGAGGCAGGGTGAGGAGCTGTTGGTGGGAGTGTAAATTATTTCAACCATTGTGGAAGACAGTGTGGCAATTCCTTAAGGATCTAGAAATAGAAATTCAATTTCACCCAGCAATCCCATTACTGGGTATATACCCAAAGGATTTTAAATCGTCCTATTATAAGGACACATGCACATGTATGTTCATTGCAGCACTGTTTACAATAGCAAAGACCTGGAACCAACCCAAATGCCCATCAGTGATAGACTGAACACAGAAAATGTGGCACATGTACACCATGGAATATTAGGCAGCCATAGAAAATGATGAGTTCGTGTCCTTTGTAGGGTCATGGACGAATCTGAAAACCATCATTCTCAGCAAACTGACACAAGAACAGAAAACCAAGCACCACATGTTCTCACTCATAGGTGGGTACTGAACAATGAGAACATGTGGACTCAGGAAGGGGAACATCACACACTGGGGTCTGTTGGGGGATGGGGGGTTAGGGGAGGGACATTGGAGGGCAGGGAGGTTGGGGAGGGACTAACACTGGAAAAAATGCCTGATGTGGGTGCGAGGGGATGGAGACGGCAAACCACCAAGGCATGTGTGTACCTATGCAACAATCCTGCAAGATCTGCACATGTGCCCGAGAACTTAAAGTACAATAAAAATAAAAAAAAGCAAGTCTTGGAATAAAATAAAACAGTCTATCCCAAGGGAAAAATTTTTTAATTTTAAACATACTTGTTATAAACATACTTGTTATAAATGGACACACAAACACATGCATTAGCCTAGGCTTACACAGGTTAAGGATCATCAATATCACTGTCTTTTATTTCCACATGTTGTCTCACTCTAAGTTCTTCAGAAGCAGTAACACACATGGAGCCATCATCTCCTATGATAAAATGACTTCTTCTGAAATATCTCTTGACAGATCTTCCTTTGTCTATTTTATAGTTAACTCTTTCTTATAAGCAGAGGATTATACTCTAAAATAATTATTAAAAGTATAATGCAGCAAATACCTTGGTTGGGATAGTCATGTATTGTCATTAATCAAGTGTTATATATTTTACATAATTGTATATACTATACTTTTTAGGACTGGCAGTGTAATAGGTTTGTTTACACATCAGCATTACTACAAATATGTAACTGGGCTATGATTTCACAATGGCTATAATGTCACTGAGCAATAGAAAATTTTCAACTCCATTATAATTTTTTGGATTTTTTTAAATTTTTAATGTTTCTAGATACATAGTAGGCATATATATTTATGGGGCACATGGGATGTTTTGATATAGACATGCAACGTGAAATAATCCCATCATGGATAATGAAGTATCATCCCATCAACAATTTATCCTTTTTGTTAACAATCCAATTATAATCTTTTAGTTATTTTTAAATATACAATTAAGTTATTATTGACTAAGATAACCCTGCTTTGCTGTCAAATAGTAGGTCTTATTCATTCTTTCTAAGAATAACTTTTGTACCCATTAATCAGCATCACCTCCCATCTCTATCCCTACTACTCTTCTCAGCCTCTGGTAATCCTCCCTCTACTCTCTTGTCCACGAGTTGAATTGTTTTGATTTTTAGATCCCACAAATGAGTGAGAACATGTAATATTTGTCTTTCTGTGGCTGACTTATTTCACTTAACATAAAGAACTGCAGTTCCATCCATGTTGATGCAAATGACTGGATCTTATTCCTTTTTATGGCTAAATAGTACTCCATTGTGTATATGTGCCATATTTTCTGTATTCAGTCTTCTGTTGATGGGCATTTAGGTTGATTCCAAATCTTAGCTATTGTAAACAGTGGTGCAATGAACATTGGAATTTGATTTTCCATTTCTGAGTTATTACACTGAGAATATACAAATAGAATAACATAAATAATAACCACCAATCTCACCCAGTTCAGATCAAAATCTGTTAAATCATTCTTTTTCATTGTTGCATAGTATTCCATTATATATATATATATATATATATATATATATATATATATATATGTATATCTCATCCAGGTCGTTGCAAATGCTCTTAATTCATTCCTTTTCATGGTTGCATAGCATTCCATGATATATATATATATATATATAAAATATGTAAAATATATATACTATATATACTAGAATATACTAGTATACTATATATACTATATACTATATATACTACATATATATATCATGGAATATATATATATATAATGGAATACATATATATATCATGGAATATATATATATCATGGAATACTATATATATGTAGTATATATAGTATATATAGTATATTCTAGTATATATATAGTGTGTGTGTGTGTGTGTATATATATATATATATTATATATATATATAATGGAATGCTATGCAACCATGAAAAGGAATGAATTAAGAGCATTTGCAATGACCTGGATGAGATATATATATGATGGAATACTATGCAACCAAAAACTCTTGTCATTTAAAAAAAATGCACACACACACACATATATATATATATGCACACATACATATATATATGTCAGTTTAAAAAAATGCACACACACACATATATATATGATGTATATATATACACACACATATATATATACAAGATAACAAATATATATATGATGACATATATACAATGTATTTGCATTGTTTTGAAGGTTTCTTTTGGAGTTGATTTCAAGTTTTATTTCATTGTGTTCTGAGAGAATGCTTGATATAATTTCAATTTTCTTAAATTTATTGAAGCTTGTTTTATGGCCTATTGCATGTTCTGTCTTGGAGAAACTTCCATGCACTGTTCAATAGAATATGCATTTTGTGGTTGTTGGATGAAATGTTCTGTATATATTGTTAAGTCCATTTGTTCTGAGGTATAGTTTAAATCCATTATTTCTTTGTTGCCTTTATGTGTTGATGGCTTGTCTAGTGCTGTCAGTGCAGTATTGAAGTCCCCAACTGTTATTATGTTTCTGTCTATCTAATTTGTTAGGTCAGCTAGTAATTGTTTTATAAATTCAGAATCTCCAGTGTTAGGTGCATATATGTTTTCAATGTGCAAATACATTGAAATTAAATAACTTGCTCCTGAATGACAACTGGGTCAAAAACAAAATTAAGATGAAAAGTAAAAAATCTTTCAACTGAACTCCAATAATGAAACAACCTATCAAAACCGCTGGGTTACGGCAAAGGTGGTGCTAACAGGAAAATTCACAGCCCTAAACATATAGAATTATGATATTTTCCTGTTGGATAAGGCCTTTTACCATGATATAATGTCTCTCTTTGTCTCTTTTAACCAGAGTTGCTTTAAAGTTCGTTTTGTCTAATATAAGAATAGCTACCTCTGCTTACTTTTGATGTCCATTTGAAAAAAAATGCCTTTTTCCCATCCCTTTACTGTAAGTTTTGTGAGTCCTTATGTGTCAGGTGAGTCTCCTGAAGGGAACAGAGTTGGTTGCTAAGTTTGTATCCATTCTGTAGTTCTATATCTTTTAAGTGGATTATTTAGGCCTTTTATATTCAATGTTTGTATTAAAATGTGAGGTACCATTACATTCATCATGCTCTTTGTTGTGTGTGTGTACTTTGTTTTTTTTTTTTTTGCTTGTTTTTTTTTTTGTTTTACTTTTTAACTTGCATTTTTGTTTTATAACTCTTGTGTGATTTATGTTTTAAAGAAGTTCTGTGTTTACGTGTTTCCAGGATTTGTTTTAAGATTTAGAGCTCCTTTTAGAAGTGGCTTGGTAATGGTGAATTCTCTCAGCATTTGTTTGCCTGAAAAATGCTGTATCTTTTCTTCACATATGATGCTTAGTTTTGCTAGGTATAAAATTCTTGACTGCTAACTGTTTTCTCCAAGGAGGCTGAAGATAGGGCCCCAATCTCTTCTAGCTTGTGGGGTTTCTTCTGATAAATTTGCTGTTAATGTGATAGGTTTTCCTTACTAGGTTATCAGGTGCTTCTGTTTCACAACTCTTAAGAATCTTTCCTTCATCTTAACTTTGGATAACCTGATAACAATGTGCCTAGACAAAGACCTTTTGGTGATAAATTTCCCAGGTGTTCTTTGTGTTTCTTGCATTTGTATATCTAGGTCTCTAGCAAGATTGGGATAGTTTTTCTTGATTATTCCCCTAAATATATTTTCCAAGCTTTTAGAATTTTCTTCATTTTCATGAACACTGATTATTCTTAGGTTTGGTCATTTAACATAACACAAGACTTCTTGGAGGCTTTGTTCATGTTTACTTATCATTTTTTCTTTGTCTTTGGTGAATTGAGTTAATTCGAAGACCTTGTCTTCAAGCTCTTAATTTCTCTATTTTACTTGTTTAATTCTACTGCTGAGACTTTCCAGAGCATTTCACATTTCTAAAAGTGTTTCCAAAGTTTCCTGAATTTTTTGATTGTTTATTATTTAAGGTATCCATTTCCTTGAATATTTCTCCCTTTACTTCTTGTATCAGTTTTTTTATTTATTTGCATTGGGGTTTGCCTTTCTCTGGTCTCTCCCTGATTAGCTTAATAACTAACATTCTGATTTTTTTTAAAAGGTAAATCAGGGATTTCTTCTTGGTTTGGATCCAGTGCTGGTGAATTAGTGCGAATTTTAGGGAGTGGCAGAGAACTTTGTTTTGTTATATTACCAGGGTTGGTTTTCTGGTTCCTTCTCATTTGGGTAGGCTCTATCAGAATGAAGGTCTAGGGCTGAAGGGTGTTTTTTAGATTCTTTTGTCTCACAGGAGTGTTCCCTTGATGTGATTCTCCCTTGCTTTTCCTATGGATGTGGCTTTCTTCTTCTTCTTTTTTTTTAATTGTACTTTAGGTTATACGGTACATGTGCAAAAAATGCAGGATTGTTGCATAGCTACATACATGGCAAGGGAATTTGCTGCCTCCATCCCCCCGTCACCGATATCTGGTATTTTACCCCATGTTATCCCTCCCCAACCTCATCACACCCTCCCATCTCTCCCCTATCCCTCACCGACAGACCCCAGTTTGTGATGCTCCCCTCCTTGTGGTCTCATTGTTCAACACCTGCCTATGAATGAGAACATGTGGTGTTTGATTTTCTGTTCTTGTGTCAGTTTGCTGAGAATGATGGTTTCCAGATTCATTGATGTCCCTACAGAGAACACAAACTCATCGCCTTTTATGGCTGCATAAAATTCCATGGTGTATATGTGCCACATTTTCCTTGTCAAGTCTATCATCAATGGGTATTTGGGTTGGTTCCAGGCCTTTGCTATTGTAAACAGTGCTGTAATGAAGATTCATGTGCATGTGTCTTTACAACAAAATGATTTACAATCCTTTGGATATGTACCCAGTAATGGGATTGCTGGGTCAAATGGAATTTCTATTTCTAGATCCTTGAGGAATTGCCACATTGTCTTCCACAATGGTAGAACTAATTTATACTCCCACCAACAGTGTAAAAGTGTTCCTATTTCTCCACATCCTCTCCAGCATATGTTGTCTCCAGATGTTTTTATTTTTTTAATTTTATTGTGTTTTAGGTTACATGTGAAGAACATGCAAGATTATTGCATAGGTACATACATGGCAATATGGTTTGCTGCCTTCCGCCCCATCACCTATATCTGGCATTTCTCCCCATGTTATCCATCCCCAACTCCCCACCCCCTACTGTCCCTCCCCTAGTTCCCCCCTGCAGACCACATTGTGTGATGCTCCCCTCCTTGTGTCCATGTGTTCTCATTGTTCAATACCCGCCTATGAGTGAGAACATGTGGTGTTTGATTTTCTGTTCTTGTGTCAGTTTGCTGAAAATGATGGTTTCCAGGTTCATCCATGTCACTACAAAGGACACAAACTCATCGCTTCTTATGACTGCATAGTATAAAATGTTGTATATATGCCACATTGTCCCTGTCCAGTCTATCATCGATGGGCATTTGGGTTGGTTCCAAGTCTTTGCTACTGTAAACAGTGCCACCATGAACATTCATGTGCATGTGTCCCTATAATAGAAATATTTATAATCCTTTGGATATGTACCCAGTAATGGGATTGCTGGGTCAAATGGAATTTCTATTTCTAGGTCCTTGAGGAATCGCCATACTGTCTTCCACAATGGTTGAACTAATTTACACTCCCACCAACAGTGTAAAAGTGTTCCTATTTCTCCACATCCTCTCCAGCATCTATTGTCTCCAGATTTTGTAATGATCGCCATTCTAACTGGCACGAGGTGGTATATCAATGTAGTTTTGATTTGCATTTCTCTAATGACCAGTGATGTTGAGCATTTTTTCATATGTTTGTTGGCCTCATGTATGTCTTCTTTTGTAAAGTGTCTGTTCATATCTTTCCCCCTCTTTTGAATGGGTTTGTTTGTTTCTTTCTTGTAAATCTGTTTTAGTTCTTTGTAGATTCTGGATATTTGCCCTTTGTCAGATGGGTAGATTGCAAAAATTTTTTCCCATTCTGTTGGTTGCCAGTTGATTCTAATGATTGTTTCTTTTGCTGTGCAGAAGCTCTGGAGTATAATTAGGTCCCATTTGTCTATTTTGGCTTTTGTTGCTGATGCCTTTCATGTTTAGTCATGAAGTCCTTGCCTATGCCTATGTCCTGAATGGTTTTGTCTAGGTTTTCTTCTATGTTTTTTCTGGTGTTAGGTCTTATGTTTAAGTCCTCAATCCATCTGGAGTTAATTTCAGTGTAAGGTGTTAGGAAGGAGTCCAGTTTCTGCTTTCTGCACATGGCTAGCCAGTTTTCCCAACACCATTTATTAAACAGGGAATCCTTTCCCCATTGCTTGTTTTTATCAGGTTTGTCAAAGATCAGATGGTTGTAGATGTGTGGTGTTGCTTCTGAGGCCTCTGTTCTGTTCCATTGGTCTATATCTTTGTTTGGGTACCAGTACCATGGTGTTTTGATTACTGTAGCCTTGTAGTATAGTTTGAAGTCAGGTAGTGCAATGCCTCCAGCTTTGTTCTTTTTGCTTAGAATTGACTTGGCTATGCGTGTTCTCTTTTGGTTCCATATGAAATTTAAGGTGGTTTTTTCCAGTTCTGTGAAGAAGGTCATTGGTAGCTTGATGGGAATGGCATTGAATCTATAAATTACTTTGGACAGTATGGCCATTTTCATGATACTGATTCTTCCTAACCATGAACATGGAAAGTTTCTCCATCTGTTTGAGTCCTCTCTTATTTCATTGAGCAGTAGTTTGTAGTTCTCCTTGAAGAGGTCCTTTACATTCTTTCTTAGTTGTATTCCTAGGTATTTTATTCTCTTTGTAGCAATTGTGAATGGCAGTTCATTCTTGATTTAGCTCTCATTAAGTCTGTTATTGGTGTATAGGAATGCTTGTGATTTTTGCACACTGATTTTGTATCCTGAGACTTTGCTGAAGTTGCTAATCAGCTTAAGGAGATTTTGGGCTGAGACAATGGGGTCTTCTAAATATATAATCATGTCATCTGCTAATAGAGACTATTTGACTTCTTCCTATCCTAATTGAATACCGTTTATTTCTTTTCCTTGCCTGATTGCTCTGGCTACAACTTCCAATGCTATATTGAATAGGAGTGGTGAGAGAGGGTATCCTTGTCTAGTGCCAGATTTCAAAAGGAATGCTTCCAGTTTTTGCCCATTCAGTACAATATTGGCTGTGGGTTTGTCATAAATAGCTTTTATTATTTTGCGATATGTTCCATCAATACCTAGTTTATTGAGGGCTTTTAGCATAAAGGGCTGTTGAATTTTGTCAAAGGCCTTCTCTGCATCTATTGAGATAATCATGTGGATTTTGTCTTTGGTTCCGCTTATTTGGTGAATTATGTTTATAGACTTGCGTATGTTGAACCAGCCTTGCATCCCCGGGATGAAGCCTACTTGATTGTGATGGATAAGCTTTTTGATATGTTGTTGCAGTCAGTTTGCCAGTATTTTATTGAAGATTTTTGCATCTATGTTCATCATTGATATTGGCCTGAAGTTTTCTTTTCTTGATGAGTGTCTGCCGGGTTTTAGTATCAGGATGATGTTGGTCTCATAAAATGATTTGGGAAAGATTCCCTCTTTTTGGATTGTTTGGAATAGTTTCAGAAGGAGTGGTACCAGCTCTTCTTTGTATGTCTGGTAGAATTAGGCTGTTAACCCATATGGACTTGGGCTTTTTTTGGTTGGTAGGCTATTAATTGCTGCCTCAACTTTAGCCCTTGTTATTGGTCTATTCAGGGTTTCGACTTCTTCCTGGTCTAGGCTTGGGAGGATACAAGTGACCAGGAATTTATTCATTTCTTCCAGGTTTACTGGTTTGTGTCTATAGCGTTGTTTGTTGTAATATCTGACAGCAGTTTGTATTTCTGTGGAATCTGTGATGATATCCCCTTTATCATTTTTTATTGCATCTGATTATTCTCTCTTTTCTTTTTTATGAATCTGGCTAATGGTCTGTCTATTTTGTTGATCTTTTCAAAAAACTAGCTCCTGGATTTATTGATTTTTGAATGGCTTCTTTTCTCTCTCTCTCCTTCAGTTCTGCTCTGATCTTAGTTATTTCTTGTCTTCTCCTAGGTTTTGAGTTTTTTTATCTTGCTCCTCTAGCTCTTTCAATTTTGACTATAGGGTGTCACTTTTAGATCTTTCCTTTCTCCTCATGTGGACATTTATTGCTATATATTTTCCTCTAGACACTGTTTTAAATGTGTCCCAGAGATTCTGGTATGTTGTGCCTTCATTCTCGTTGGTTTCGAAGAACATCTTTATTTCTGCCTTCATTTCATTGTTTATCAAGTCAACATTCATGAGCCAGTTGTTCAGTTTCCATGAAGATGTGTGGTTCTGAGTTAGTTTCTGAATTCTGAGTTCTAACTTGATTGCACTATGGTCTGAGAGACTGTTTGTTATGATTTCCGTTCTTTTGCATTTGCTGAAGAGTGATTTACTTCAATTATGTGATCAATTTTAGAGTAAGTGTGATGTGGTCCTGAGAAGAATGTATATTCTGTGGATTTGGGGTGGAGAGTTCTGTAAACGTCTATTAGATTTGCTTGGTCCAGGTCTGAGTTCACGTCCTGGATATCCTTGTTAATTTTTTGTCTCATTGATCTGTCTAATATTGACAGGGGAGTGTTAAAGTCTACCAATATTATAGTGTGGGAGTCTAAGTCTCTTTGTAAGTTGTTAAGAACTTGCTTTATGTATCTGGGTGCTCCTGTATTGGGTGTGTATATATTTAGAATCGTTAGCTCTTTTTGTTGCATTGATCCTTTTACCGTTATGTAATGTCCTTCTTTGTCTCTTTTGATCTTTGTTGGTTTAAAGTCTATTTTATCAGAGACTAGGATTGCAACTCTTGCTTTTTTTTCCTCTCCATTTTCTTGGTAAATCATCCTCCATCCATTTATTTTGAGCCTATGTGTATCCTTGCATTTGACATGGGTTTCCTGGATACAGCACACTGACGGGTTTTGGCTTTTTATCCAAATTGCCAGTCTGTGTCTTTTGATTTGGGCATTTAGTGCATTTATTTTTAGGGTTAATATTGTTATGTGTGAATTTGTTCCTGCCATTTTGATGCTAGCTGGTTTTTTTGCCTGTTAGTTGATGCAGTTTCTTCATTGTATCGATGCTCTTTACCATTTGGTATGTTTTTGGAGTGGCTGATACTGGTTGTTCCTTTCTATGTTTAGTGCTTCTTTTGGGAGCTCTTATAAAGCAGGCCTAGTGGTGATGAAATATCTGAGTTATTGACCATTCATAAAGAATTTTATTTCTCCTTCGTGTGTGAAACTTAGTTTGGCTGGATATGAAATCCTGCATTGAAAGTTCTTTTCTTTAAGGATGTTGAATATTGGCCTTCACTCTCTTCTGGCTTGTAGGGTTTTTGCTGAGAGATCTGCTGTTAGTCTGATGGGCTTCCCTTTGTGGGTGACCCAACCTTCCTCTCTGGCTGCCCTTAGCCTTTTCTCCTTCATTTCAACCCTGGTGAATCTGACAATTATGTGCCTGGGGGTTGCTCTTCTTGAGGAATATCTTTGTGGTGTTCTCTGTATTTCCTGGACTTGAATATTGGCTGCCTTGCTAGGTTGGGGAAGTTTTCCTGGATAATATCCTGAAGAGTGTTTTCCAGCTTGGATTCATTCTCTCCGTCACACTCAGGTACACCTATCAAATGTAGATTAGATCTTTTCACATAATCCCATATTTCTTGGAGGCTTTGTTCGTTTCTTTTTGCTCTTTTTTCTCTAATGTTGCCTTCTCATTTTATTCATTATGTTGATCTTCGACCTCTGATATCCTTTCTTCTGCTTGGTCAGTTTGGCTATTGAAACTTGTGTATGCTTCCTGAAGTTCTCGTGTTGTGTTTTTCAGCTCCATCAATTCATTTATGTTCCTCTCTAAGTTGTTTATTCTTGTTAGCATTTCGTCAAACCTTTTTTCTAGTTTCTTAGTTTCTTTTCATTGGGTTGGAACATGTTCTTTTAGCTCAGAGAATTTTCTTATTATCCACCTTCTGAAGCCTGTTTCTGTGAATTCATCAGACTCATTCTCCATTTAGCCTTGTTTCCCTTGCTGGTGAGGAGTTGTGATCCCTTGCAGGAGGAGAGGTGTTCTGGTTTTGGGTGTTTTCATCCTTTTTTGTTGGTTTCTTCCCATCTTTGTGGATTTATTTACCTGTGGTCTTTGTAATTGGTGATTTTCAGATGGGGTCTCTGGGTCAATTTCCTATTTGTTGATGATGAAGTTATTTCTTTCTGTTTCTTAGTTTTCCTTATAACAGATCCCTCTGCTGCAGGACTGCTGGAGGTCCACTCCAGACCCTGCTTTCCTGGGGCTCACCTGCAGCAGCTGCAGAACAGTAAGGGTTGCTGCCAGTTTCTTCTTCTGCTATCTTTGTCCCAGAAGGATACCTGCCAGATGTCAGTTTGAGCTCTCCTTTATGAGGTGACTCTTTGGATATACGGGGATCGGGGAGCTGCTTGAAGAGACAGTCTGTCCTTTATAGGAGTTCAAGTACTGAGCTGTGAGCTCCATTGTTCCATTCAGAGCTGCTGGGCAGGTACATTTAAGTCTGCTGCAGCAGAACTCATAACCGCCTTTTTTTTACCCAAGTGTTCTGTCCCAGGAAGGTAGGGCTTTATTTATAACTTTCTGTTGTGCTGCTGCCTTTTTTCAGGGATTCCCTGCCCAGGGAGGAGGCAGCCTAGTCACAGTCTGCCTGCAGAGGCATTGCAGAGCTGCTGTGGGCTCCACCCAGCTACCATGTGAACTTCCCTGCAGTCCTGTTTATAGGGGTATCGAGAAGTGCTTTCTAATGATGTTCTCTTAACTCAATAACTCAGTAGTGGCACCTAGACTTCTCCTCTCAAGAGCCTTTGAACAATATGTCTTATTTCCTGCATTAAATTAATCTCTTCTTAAATATTTAAAACAGTTTATTTTTCTTTTTTTTAACTTTTATTTTAGGTTCAGGGGTACATGTGAAGTTTTTTATATTGGGAAATGTTATGCCATGAGAATTTGATGTATAGATTGTTTTAAAATGCACTGAATCTGATTGACATACCATCCCTAACTACGTATCTACTGTAAAATTCCTGTTACTTTCTATCACTAAACCTTCTTTGCTTTCTTAATCTCACATATAAGTTTAACAAAATGTGTTTATTTACTTGTTTATTATCTGGCTTTGTCATTAAATAAGGGTCAACATCTTTTTTGTTCACTCTCATATACTAGTAATTATTCCAATGATGGGTACATAGTAGATGACAATTGCACATTTGTAGAAAAAAATGGGTGAATAATAAATGAATGGAGAATTACAGAAGTATATGATAAAATAAAATAATTAGATTGGTACATATTTTATATTACGTTTTCAAAAATTTTTTCCTCTGGGGCTTTGAGAGTTGATGTTATTGACTTTTAAGGCATCGGAAAATTAGAATGAAAGGGTTCTATTGTATTATGAGTATATTCAACTGATTACTAGAATATAGGCACTATAGTAAGTAAAATGTTCTGTGAGAACAAGAAATATGTTTTGTTCAGAACTATATCTCTAGTTTCTAAGGCAACATTTTGTACTTTGTAAGCAACCTGAAATGTTTGCTGAATAAATAAAATATATACCTTTATCCCTTCCTTTCTTAGTCTTGTTTTTTGCCTCTCAAGGTACCAACTTCTCTGTTTTATTCTCTTTCTGGTTTCTATTTATTCTATAATATCCTATATAAAGCATGAAAATTAGAAATAAAGAAAATATCTTTGCCTTATATTCATTCTATCACTCTACAAAACCTGTTGTCATGGCCTTAAAATCTAATGTTGCCAAGACTATCAAGATTACACCAGTAGAAAAATGAAAATGTTAAGGTAGCACATAGCTATACTATAATTTATTTCAGTACAGATTTATTTTTAATATCATTAAGGGGATTTTTTGTTACAGAGAGTTAGATAAAAGGTTAGTAATAACAAATAAATTATTTATATATATAGTGGAGAGAAAGGAACCCTCAGTCACTACAAGATGGCTTTGTTAAAAAATGTGTATTTTCGAGCATGAGTTGAAATATTGCTCATATATTATGTGATATTACAAAGCAATACCTCCTCAGGCTCTAGAGTCAGACATTTCCTTTTGAGACTTCATCTTTATTACTTACTAAGTGGTTAATGATGAACACATTATTTCTTTGAAAATTAGTATGATCATTTAGAAAATGAGAATAAAAGTAGTTTCTTAACTTACTGGCTAATTTTGAAAATTATATAGGCTAATCCAATAAACCGTTTACAGCTTCACACATAAGAAATTTGTCAATGAATATAAATTATTATTGTTACTATACTTGCAAGCACGTGGAGTTTAGACACAGAAGACATGAGTTTACCAACACAGGTCTACCTTTTGCTAGCTGTCATGACATTGACCAGGGAATTTAACATTCTTGAGCCTTAGCTTTTATCTGTGGAATATGAGTAATGATAATACTTGTCTTGTGATGTGGTTATAAATATTAAATGAGGTCATTCATTGCAATCTACTCAACATGGTGCTCAGCATTTAATAAATTCTCAATTTGATGTTAGTTCTGTTGTTATTGTTTTACTGTGAAAAAAACATGGCAAATTATTTTCCACATGGCCTTCAGCAAGTTAGTTTTCTTGCCTGGAAAGTAAGCCTGAAAATGTTATTTTTAAAATAAAATAGTGCCCGTTCTTCCATAGTTGTTGACAGGAATTAGTGAGGTTATGTATATGAAAACATTTGACAGGCCACTAAATGCAAATATTACTTGTATATTAAATATAGCTACATAATTGCTATGTGACTGGCCAATTAATATAGTGAGCTAAATTAATGAACTAAGATATTTGTGGGTGATGATAGCTTAACTGGTGATCTTTATAAAATAACAAATTTGCACTTTACATGGAATCTGAATTATGAAATTTTTCAATTGATCTTTTATTGTGCTTCAGCTTAGAAAAGCAACATTAATGGTAGGAATATCAAGTAATAAGGCAAGAAAGCTTGGCAAAATATTTGATTCCATGTATAACAGTACTCCAAGTGGTATTTCATTAGTGACAAAATGCCTATTGCAGTCCTATTCTACAAAAGTGGATGGTACTTGGCTTCCAATAAATGCAATAGTGGTGGCTGCAAACCACTTTTCTTACTATGTACAGCCATAAAATTGCAAACAGGCACTTACATAAAATCCACGTACGTATATGTGTATTTAAATTTAAAAACTACCTTTTGCTCTTAAAAATTGAAGGAATTTTTTACTTGGTGTGTTGTTTTTACAGATTCCCGACACTCATTTAATGGAAGTTTCAATAAACAGGGAAAATAATTTTAAAACGACTGACAGATATGAATTACCTTTTCATATATCTGATAAAAGAGAACTAAAATAGACAGAAAAAATTATAACATGTTTTTCCTGTTAGTTTAAAGTAATCATAGTTGGAAATTTTGGCATTCCATAAACCTATTAAGCATGTAAAGAAAATCTTTTCTAAGCAGTGGTTCACCTTGTAGTGGTTCACCTTGTAGTGTTCACCTTGGACATAAAGTATAGTGTTTATTAACTCATCCTTCATATAAATAGATATGAGTTCAAATTTTTGCTCTGTCATTTACTAGCTGTGTGACCCTGAACAACTTACTTAACCTATCTAAGCAATAATTTTCTCATGTGTTGAATAAAGTGTAATGCTAGTATCTATTTCATAGGGTTGTTATGAGGATTAGAGATGATAGTTTATCTAAAACCACTTAATACAGTTCCTGTATAAAAACAACTCAGTAAATGGAAATTTATCATGATCAGTGTTTGTTGCTGAATTGACTCATTAATAAAGACTGAGGTATAAATAATAGAAAATCTCCTCAAGCCAGTAGGTCATACTATAGTTTATCTCTGTTGGGTAGATGAAATTTTATTAATTACTTGCTAGCTACTATCCTTTTTTACACTCTAACTTTCACATGGAACAGCATTTGGCTTTTCACTCTTCAACTTTTAAGAAATTTTAACTAGGTCTTATATTCCATGTGAGTGAATGATTTTTTAAAACGTACAATTATACAATCCTATGGAAAACATCTCAAATGATGTTTGAAATGCTCAGAGAATTATGAGTGTTAAAAATATCTGTCTTAAGGTGAAACCTGTCCCTTTTTAAAACTCACCATTGGTCCCAGTTAAATAACCCTCTCAGACCATTTTAAATTGAGATTATCCCTTGCATAGAAATCCAAAATTTCTAATACCTTTTAAATAAGATAACGTTTCACAAATTTGGAGAGAGATTTCATGTCTTCTATTGAATTGTTCTCTTTCAGGGTAAACATGCAAAATTATTTCAAACATTTCTCTAATGGCATAATTTTATTACTACTATCAATACACTTTTCTCAATGCATTTTAATTTGTCTAATTATTGAAATAAAATGTGATGCCCTGTTAGAAAGCCAAGACTCTGGGTATCATGTGATCTTTGGTTAGTAATATTGCCTCCTTAATGTTAAGTACCATACTTCTGTTAATGACGTTAATAATATCATACAATGTTTTTTGCCTTTCATATATTTTTTTCTCACACTGATCTTATTGTTAACTGAAAGTTCTGAATCACTATTACATAAGTTGGAAAGACTTCCTTATTCTATCCATGGACACATTTTCTATCTTAAATTACAGAAGTATTTTATTTACTAAATAATATATTAATCTATATTTTACTTTCTGTCTGTATTTTTTTAATTGTCTACTTCTAAGCCACTGTATGTTTCTGATTGCAACATGAGATCCATTTTTGCATTTTTAAAAAACTTGAGCCTGGGCAGGATGTCTAGCTCCTGTAATTCCAGCACTTTGGGAAGCCAAGTGGGGGTGGATGGCTTGAGCCCAGGAGTTTGAGACCAGCATGGGCAAAATCATGAGGCCCCCGATTTCTACAAAAAAAAAAAAAATATGCAAAACATTAGCCAGGTGTGGTGGTGTGTGCATCCTGGGAGGCTGAGCTGGGAGGATTGCCTGAGCCTAGGAGGTCAAGGCTGTGGTGAGCCAAGATCACGCCACTGACAACAAGAGCAAAACTCCATCTCAAAAACAAGTAAGAATAAAAATATAAAGCAAACAAAAAACTTGAATCTAGATTTAAAAAAAGAGATCTTAGGCCAGGCACAACAGTGAACAGTTTCTCTCAGGGATACCTGCAGCCTCTCTCTTTTTTTTTTCATTTTTTAATGCTGATAATAACCATATATTTTGTTTCATGTGCCATTAGGAGTAATGTTAGCAAAATGGTAGACTAGAAAGCTCCACGCTTGCTGGTTCACTCTAATAATTGTTTCCTTTGCTGTGCAGAAGCTCTTAAGTTTAATTAGAACCCATTTGTCTATTTTGGCTTTTGTTGCCATTGCTTTTGGTATTTTAGCCATAAAGTTCTTGTGTATGCCTATGTCCTGAATGGTATTGCCTAGGTTTTCTTCTAAGATTTTTATGGTGTTAAGTCTTTTGTTTAAATCTTTAATCCACCTGGAGTGGTGCAATCAATTTCTACTTGCTGTTGTTGGTGTTTAAAAATGTTTATATAAAAGAACAAAAGTGTGGAGCTTTCTCTTTTTTATTATACTTTAAGTTCTGGGGTACATGTACACATCGTGCAGGATTGTTACATAGGTATACATATGCCATGGTGGTTTGCTGCATACAACCCCCCCGTCACCTACATTAGGTGTTTCTCTTAATATTATCCCTCCCCAAACTCCCCACCCCCTCCTATCCCTCCCCTAGCCTCCCCACAACCCAACAGGCCCCAGTGTGTGATATTCACCTCCCTGTGTCCACGTGTTCTCATTATTCAACAACCAATTATGAGTGAGAATATGCGGTGCTTGGTTTTCTGTTCTTTTGTCAGTTTGCTGAGAATGATGGTTTCCAGATTCATCCATGTCCCTGTAAATGACATGAATTCATCCTTTTTATGGTTGCAGAGTATTCCATGATGTATAAGTGTCACTTATTTTTTATCTAGTCTATCATTGATGGGCATTTAGGTTGGCTCCAAGTCTTTGCTATTATAAACAGTGCCACAATAAGCATGTGTGTGCATGTGTCTTTATAATAGAATGATTTATAATCATTTGAGTATATACTCAGGAACGGGATTGCTGGGTTAAATGGTATTTTTATTTCTAGATCCTTGAGGAATTGCCACACTGTCTTCCACAATGGTGGAACTAATTTACACTCCCACTGTGTGAAAGCATTTCTATTACTCCACATCCTCTCTAGCACCTGTTGCCTCCATATTTTCTTACGATTGCCATTCTAGCTGGCATGAGATGGTATCTCAATGTGGTTTTGATTTGCATTTCTCTAATGACCAGTGATGATGAGCATTTTTTCCTATGTTTGTTGCCTGCATAAATGTCTTCTTTTGAAAAATGTCTGTTCATATCCTTAGCCCACTTTCTGATAGGGTTTTCTTTTCTTGTAAATTTGTTTTAATTCTTTGTAGATTCTGGATATTAGCTCTTGTCAGATTGGTAGCTTGCAAAAATTTTTTCCAATTCTGTTGTTTGCCTGACTTCAAACTATACTACAAGTCTACAGTAATCAAAACAGCATAATACTGGTATCAAAGCAAAGATATAGACTAACTGAACAGAACAGAGGCCTCTGAAATAATACCACAAGTCTACAACCATCTGATCTTTGACAAACTGGACAAAAACAAGCAATGAGGAAAGGATTCCCTGTTTAATAAATGGTGTTGGGAAAACTGGTTAGCCATATGCAGAAAGCTGAAACTGGACCCCTTCCTTACAACTTATGCAAAAATTAACTCCAGATGGAATAAAGATTTAAATGTAAGACCTAACACCATAAAAACCCTAGAAGAAAACCAAGGCAAAACCATTCAGGATATAATCATAGGCAAGGACTTCATGACTGAAACACCAAGAACAACGGCAACAAAAGCCAAAATAGGCAAATGGGATCTAATTAAACTTAAGAGCTTCTGCACAGCAAAAGAGAAATAATCATTAGAGTGAACCGGCAAGTGTGGAGCTTTCTAGTCTGCATTTTGCTAACATTCCTCCTAATGGCACATGAAACAAAATATATGGTTATTATCAGCATTAAAAAACACTGAGAAAAACATAAGATTAATATAATATTATTAAATAAATAGAATACATCTGTAATTCAAGACTGAAAATATGTCCATGGATAGAATAAGGAAGTCTTTCCAACTTATGTAATGAGTCAGAACTTTCAGTTAACAATGAGATCAGTGTGAGAAAAAAATATATGAAAGCCAAAAAACAACCAATTAAAAGACAGCTGTCATAAAAAAAATAAAATGGAAGAATCTGTGGTACTTTTACTCTCCCTTGCCTCGCTTCCTCCTTAGTGTGATGGCTGTCTTGGTTATGAAGTGATAGCAGTCTAGTTTGAGTTACCTCCCTTGAACCAAAGGGAGTTGAGCTGACCTTATTTGCAAATTGGTATGTATATTTTTTCTAACATTCACGTAGGCTACTTAAACTATGGAAGCAAGGTGGACATCTCTATTTTTCTATTGTGGATCTCTAATGGCAAAAGCAAAGGGCAATGCTTTTGAAGGCTCCAAGTGGACTGCAGACTCACAGGGGCTTTAAGCAAGAGTTTATGGAGACATACAATAGACCACCTAAGACACGGAGAAGAATCTGATGTGACACTCTTTTGGAAATTAGTATATTCTAAAGCAGACATGTATACTGGGGTATTTACAAACATATAAACATTCCTAGAGAAGACACATGTTCAGGAAAGTTTTAAGAAGACCAGAAACTTTCACCTTGAAATGATCTCTAGTCTTAGAAATAGTCTAGCTAAGTGCTTAAGTGCCCTAGCACAGAGCCAATCAACAAGAACTAGGAGAATTGTGTGTTTTTCTAATTCCCAAATTATTCACACGAAAATCTCAATTTAGGCAAAGAAAAGGAAAACACAGAACATTCAAGTAACAATAATGAACAATTGTCTCTTATGAAGATTAGACATCAGGCTAAATAGAAAGTGCCTTGAAAACAACTATCTTAAATATACCATAAATATACCTATCTTAAATATACTCTTGGGAGATGGGGCTTCATCTCCAGATTTTCCAGGTTGGTCTCAAACTCCTGGGCTCAAGGGATCTTCCCAAACTTGGCTGCTCTCCTAAATTGTTGGGATTACAGGCATGAGTCACCACACCCAGCTGGGGCCATTATTTCTTTAAAAAATCTCTCTCTATATATAGTTGCACACATGTAGTCTCAGCTACACTGGAGACTGAGATGGGAGGATGGGTTTAATCCAGGAGGCAGAGGTTGCAGTGAGCTGTGATCAAGTCAATGCACTGCAGCCTGAAAAACAGAGCCAGACCCTGTCTCAAAAAAAAAAAAAAAAAAAAAAAAGAAAGAAAG
>CAUYLG010062039.1:0-130192 GCA_963573385.1 Cacajao melanocephalus
TAGATTATTTCTGAGGCCTCTATTCTGTTCCTTTGTTCTATATCTCTGTTTTGGTACCAGTACCATGCTGTTTTGATTACTGTAGGCTTGTAGTATAGTTTGAAGTCAGGTAGTGTGATGCCTCCAGCTTTGTTCTTTTTGTTTAGAATTGACTTGGCTATGCGGGCTCTCTTATGGTTCTATATGAAGTTTAAGGTGGTTTTTTCCATTTTTGTGAAGAAGATCATTGGTAGCTTGACGGATATAGCATACTTCTTAGTTGCTGATTGAAAAATAAGTTCTAGCATTTGGACAAATAGGCTGGTCAGAAAAGAAAAGGAAAGGAGAGGAAGGCAAAGATGGAAATTCCTTGAGCTGAGCTTTGCTCACTTTAGATCTTTATTGAGAGTCATCTCATGCAAAGACAGTCCAGCCTGGGTCACTGTGTATGGTTGTTCAGTCTGTCCTCTATTCAAGTGTGTCTGATCAAGCTAACAAGTTGTGCTGAAATCCAACCCTGTACTTTGTTTGTCCAGATACATTCATTCGTGGTAGGCTGTAATGGCACAGAGGGAGAGAGCCTTTTTCCAATGAACTTGGAGGTGTCATACATCAGACCCAGGCTAAGACATGAGAATCTCCCTTTGGATGCCTAGCTTGACACTTGGTCCTTAACATTAGTTCTCATTAAATGGCACCTGTGGTGTTGGGAGTGAATACTTGAAGACAGTCATCACAAATACTTTCAAATATATTTTTGCATGAGGTTGTTTAAGGCGCGCAGAGAATTATTTTGCTTGGTTCTGTGGACAGTGGATTGTAGAATGGAACATGGAGCCAGAATTCTGTAAGAGTCAGAAGGAGATGAAAATGATGAAGATGACAGAGTTGATGAAGAGTATACAGTATACTTACCTGTTGGTGCAAAGTGTTGGACAGAATGACCTCTACAGTACCTTCCAGATGTGGCTGCTGATCTCTACAGGTGGTTGCCACACCCACTTTTAATTTGTTCTTGATGGCAGATATAGATTTTACATTATCTAAGATGTACTGGAAGATCTATTCAGGGATGAAAACTCAACCATTTAAGAAGCCAAGTTCAGGCACAGCAGAGGTTTTAAAAGAAAGAAAGAAAGAATACAGTTTTTCTGATAAAATGGCTTCTTTAGCCTGAGTGAGCCAGAGATCCAGACAATAAAATAACAATTTAATAGCCTTGAAGCCAATCAGCTGAATAAAATAACATTAATTAGCCTTTTATGCTCAATTCACAAGTAATTCTGTTGTCCACTTATTTTTGTTCCAAAAGGATTACTAATGAAATACTTAATATTTCACCAGGTTCTGGATTCAGTTCCACACTGGCTGGTAATTTTCTCTTATATAGTTTGAAATTGTACTCTTGATAATTTCACCCCAGAGTGTATCTACATCACAAGATCACTGACTGTGCCAGGGAAGGCTTCTCAGTCTTTGACAATTGGATAATAGCTTCACTTTTAGCCAGTAGAGGAAGTCAAGAGCAAGAAAGTACAGATAATGTGAGTATAATTCATTATTCAAATCTGCAAGTGATGCACTGAAAACAAAGAGAGAAGAGGAATAATGGTGTCATTATTTTTATTCCTCTTGTTGGGCAAACCTAGCATGAAACATTAAAAGAGACTGGGGTGAGCTTTCTGACTATACAGTGACAAATTGACTTTCGGAGCAATATTGATAAGAGGAATGTAAAGCAGACAGATTTTCTGTAGAAGGTTTGCTTTTTTATTAGTGGGCCCATTGGCTATTTTCTTGTTCCTGGGTGCTTATCAAAATTCCCATCATTTTTTATCCTTTGGAGTCCATGCTGGTGACTGAGAAGGAAAGAAGTATGGTTTCCTGAACTCCTAAGAGTGGAGACAGAGATTCTCCAGAGCCGTGGCGCCTGGCATAAGTGATGAAGGCCAAGTGAGCAGGTACGAGGCCTTCAAGTCATAGACAGTCTATATGGGAATGAGGCTTTCTGGAGATGCTAATAAGAATGAGAGTACCACGGATTTGTTTCCTCTCACACCTACAAAGTCCCCACACCTTTAATCATTTAAAAAAATATTTCTGTTTACTAATTTCTATTTCTGGGTTCTTTCTACACTGAAACATACTCATCACCACTCCATCCAGAGAAGTCTTTTTAAGCTTTGCAAGAAAGCTGAAGGCCTAGATGGGTACAATGGGGACCAAGCTATTGTGTAGGATGATGGAACCAGGTGGACAAGAGGGAAGAAGGCCCTCAGGGGAATGGGCTTTTAAAAATAGGATGTGAGGTTGTCTGATTGCTGTGATTTCAGAGCCACTTGGAAGTGTTCTTATATCACTCTTCCACCTCCAACATGAGTTCATTCTCCAAGGTGCATGGTGCCTGGAACTCATCCATTACAAATTTTTTCCTTTGGGGCTTTCTCTACAGTGCTTTAAGTAAGCAAATAACTCTGAGAAAGTAGTCAGTTAATCTGTTGCTTGCTATAGTGTTAGTGATCTGTCAACACAACTGACATGGCTTAGTTATGTGTCCCCACCCAAATCTCCTGTCAAATTGTAATCCCCAGCGTTGAAGGTGGGCCCTGGTGGGAAGTGACTAGATCATGGAGGCAAATTTCCCCCTTGCTGTTGTCATGATAGTGAGTAAGTTCTCATGAGATCTGGTTTTTAAAAAGTAATACTTCCTCCTTCTCTCTCTTCCTCCTGCTCTGGCCATGTGAAGCTGTGCCTTCCTCTCCTTCGCCTTCTGCCATGATTGTCAGTTTCCTGAGGCCTCCCTAGCCAAGCTTCCTGTACAGGCTGCAGAACCGTGAGCCAATTAAACCTCTTTTCTTTATAAGTTACCCAGTCTCAGGTATTTGTTTTTAGCAATGTGAGAACAGGCTAATTCAACAGCTTTTCTCCCAACTGGAGGGGCAAGGAGAGAGAGAGAGAGAGAGAGAGGGAGAAACTGTGTGACAGAGGCATTTCAGAGATTGGGAAGAATGAAAGATACACAGAAAGGGAGAGGAGGCGAGAGGAGACAGGGAGAAAATGAAGTGTGAAAAGCTATGTTCTTACCACCTCAGTCAGAAAGCCAGCCAATCTGTGGCTCACCCAGCCCCTCTAAACTTTACTGTCCAGTTGATGCAGGGTCATAACACCAACAGAGGTGCAAATAAGCCTGTTCAAAATCTGATGAGGAGTTTGCCGACTACCACTGGAGTTGGCCCAATTTATGGTAGGAAGCTAACCTCATTAAGCCTTTGAGTAAGCCAGTAGACTCTTATTAGAGGGCCCAGGTTCAGGATGGTTTGGGAATGTATGTGACCTTAGGAGACAATCTTACATATCTGATCTCAGTTTTTGTCACTGCAGAATGGGCTTATCACATCAACCCTCACAGGAACCAACTCATTCATTCATTTACTCAGCCAATATGCATTGAGCAGTTCCTATGTGCCAAGCACGATCACAGAAGCAGTGGATACTAAAAGAAAATAAAAAATCAGACAAACTTCCTGTCATCATGGAGATTACTTTCTAGTAATACAGTTTTTTGAAAGGACTTCGTGAGTAGTTAGGTGCCACAAAAATGTAAAATTGTATTATTTTGTAGAACCAGAAATCGTCTCTGTTTTGATTCTGTTTTGCGTTCTGGGGTAGCACAGAGCAAGTGTCAACCTTCTCTACAGAACTGCTTTATTCAAGTATTTGAAGATAACTTTCACATGTACCCCAGCTTTTGCCTCTTTGTACTAAACACCCCTGGTTTCTTCCATTGTTCCTCCTGTGGCTCGCTTTGCAGACCCTTCCCTTCCTGGCTATACTTGCCATGTCCCTGAGAAGGTGGGGCCCTTGGGCAAAGCACAAGACTCCAGAACGTACCTTGGCAGGGAGTACTGCCTGTACTGCAGATCCTGGAGTAGAAGGAACGTGCTTGCTAAGCAACTGCTGTTTTCCCTCTGCGCCACTGCCCGTGTACACACGGAACATTCAGGTCAATTTATAGAGGTGTCTAGTTTGAAAATGAGACTCGAAGCATCACTGTGAGTAGAGAGAAACAAAGCTGGCACATCAGCATGTAATGCATAATCCAGTGGCTTCCATAATTTAATAAAGAAATAACATTTCCCATTCTCATCACCAGAAAACAATCACCATATGAATGCACTTTAGCTATTAATACTTATTCCTTGATGCATAAACAATCTCATTTAAAAATTCTCTCTCCTAGAGATGCTTATCTTCTTCAGGGGGAGGCCCATGGGTGGGGGAAGGCAAGGTAAGCATGATCCATCACGTACAGCTGAATTCCCAGCCAAACTCACAGCCTTAAGAATAAAAAACAGTTAATGAGTATCACACAGTCAGTGCCCCAAATAGTGAGATACAGAATTCCATTCACTCTATCACAGCTATGACTGACATTTAATTATTCTCTATTTTTTGGTGCTTATAATTCCATTCTTATCATTCATTGTAAATCCTTTGGAACCCCTAGAAAAAGCGAGATCGAGTGACAAAACAGAGATAATGAAATCAGAGGCAGTAGAATAAAATTATATCTTGTAGGTAAAGCGATGATTCAGTAGAGCAAGTTATTTCATAAGGTTGCAAAAACTGGGGGAGGGAATCAGAATTAATGTAGCAGTCTCTGAGGAGAGCTGAGAGGGAATCCATGGTGGGGGTGCACAACAGACAGGTCAGCGATGCTGTGGAAAGAACATTTGACTAAGCGCTGACCTGGCCAGGCTTCCGCCTGGTCTAGATGTGTGAACTTAGGCATATCACTTAACTCTCCCTGGGTTTTCATTTTCTCACCTATGAAATGCTACCACATACTTAGCATCGCTGCAACCCCCCACCCAAATGATGCACAATTGCTATAGAAATACTGGATTGAAATTATTTTATAATATGAGGCAAAGCTGGAAGGTCATGGACAACATTCAAAGATGAAGAATACAGTCCAATTTAACCCCAGAGGTGCAGGACCGTGGATTCACCTACTCTCCTCCAGGGTTCTGTGGGACTTAAGTGCCCTGGCCAGCATGCTGTCCCCACTGTCTCTGACTTGCCAGTAACACTGGAGACTGGAGGTCAATGGCCTGGATAGACCCTGCTGAGTAAAGGTAGAAGAGAAAATGATCCCCAACTGTATCTGTGGATGCCACTGAACCCAAGAGAACATGCCAAGTTGAAAACCCACCAGTATGGAGGTACCAAGGTCACTAAACCAAAGAAAGAAACGAGAATATGTTGTTATCCAAGAATCAAGATCCAAGGCAATTATGAAAACTTAAAGTGTGAATGAAATCAAGGGATCAAAGATCCAAGGATCAGAAGTGGGAGTGACGGGTGCAGTGGGCCTTTAAGAAGCTAGCCCAGCTTTGCAAGTGGATGCTTTTTAGATGTTCATGTAATTGCCCAACAGGTTCTTCCTGCCCACTGCTCAAAGAAAATCAGCTCACCAAGACTGCCACATTAAAGTAAAAAGTTTAATTAACACGAGGCTGGCCATACCATGAGGGAGACAGAGTTATTACTTAAATCGACTTCTTCAAAGGCTTGGAAGTTTGGAGTTTTTCAAAGATAGTTTGGTAGGCAGAGGTCTAGCATAGGGGGCATGCTGATTGGTTGTGTCAGAGATGAAATCATAGGGAATCAAAGCTGTCCTCTTGTGCTGAATCAGTTCCTGCATGGAGGCCACAGGACTGGTTGGCAGGTCCAGGTGGGGCCATCTGGTTGTCAGAAATGTAAAAAAGTGAAAAGACATCTCAAAAGGCCACTTTTAGGTTCTACAATAGTGATGTAACCTGTAATAGAAATTGGGGATGTTGCCAATCTTAAGACCTCCAGAATAATGACTGGTAATTATTTAGAATTCAAGACCCTCTCATCCTCTTAGCTTGGTGGCCTTTTGTTGGTTTTATAAGAACAGTTTAGTTTTTGAGCAGGGTTATTACCATTTAAACTATAAACTAAATTTCTTCCAAAGTTAGCTTGGCCCACACTCAGGAATAAGCAAAGACAGCCAACCTGTGAGGCTAGAAGCAAGATGAAGTCAGCCATGTCAGATTTCTCTTACTGTCATAATTTTGCAGAGGTGGTTTCATTCACATTAAAAGGGATACATGGGTGGGGGAGCATCTCCACTTGCTTCAAAATCACAAAGCCAATTGCATCAGATACCTGGCACCAGAGTTTACCTTTCTTCTTTGCTCATCTTTTCTCCCTTTTCTCTGTATGTCTCTGCTCAAGAGGCAGGTTATAGCTTTCTGCTCATTAATTTTCTGTTTAAGAACAGGTTATGATTCAGTCCTACCTTCCAGAAGGATAGGTAACTATTATTACCCTTCTGCTCATGGGGTATCCAGGAGAAGTCTCCTCTCAGATCCTTGACTTTAGGAAACATAATTAGCACATGGCCCAGCTACTGTGCCCTGAAATCCAACATCAAGCTCATGCTGAGACCTCTTTTCCCATGGCTTCCCCCAGCCAATGGCTGGGCAGGGCAGGAGTACTGCAGAAGGTCCATTCCAGGAAGACAGGGGATGAGCCATGGTGACTTGGGTCTCCCTGAAGGCCTTGCCAAACTTTCCTTAGAACCACTGTGCAGTCTGAAATGCTCCCATTTCTCTGCCTTCCTTGCCTCTCCACTTCCCTCCAGGTCAGATCTGCATCACAGTCTGAGGGCTCTTCTAGCCTCTGCCTCCCCATTTCCTTTCATGGCCATTTCCCCTAATATATTTCTTGCCTGTCTAATCCTGTCTTGATGTCTGATTATCAGAGGCTCCAAATTTGCACAGAAATAAGAGTTCCAAGAGTGGGGGATTCTGGCCCCACTCAGCCTCAGAAATCCTCCTCACCTATGCTCTTTCCCAAGTGTAGAACCCCATAGTACCCCACTCATCTTTTTCAAGCAAATGTTCCAGGGTCCTCTGAATCAGAAAGCTCTCCATGAGGGTGGATTATCAAGTTTCACAGTGGAAACAGTGAAGTTTATTTTATTCAAAGGAGCTTATTAGAATACTCAAATGCTAGCTAGTCTCTTCCTCCTCTTCTGTTCCTTCCCTTCCTGAGCATTTCAATGCTCAAGCATTTTGGTTGGGCAGAAAGAGGAAGTAGATGTCCATGCTGGGCTGTGCAGGAGCAGGGAAGCTGCACAGCTCAAGAGTTGGGGGGTCAGAGCCTAGAAGGAAGGAAGAGCACCAGGTGGGGAAACGTGGCTCTGTGTAGGGAATCGAACCCAAGAGAGGCGAGGAGGGCACCGCCTGGGATTTTATAAGGGGAGAGTGGGGCAGGTAGGGAGCAGCCCATATGGTTGGCCAGCCCACGGCTCCAGAGTCTGAATGGATTTGGTGGGAGTCCTTGGTGGGAGGGTTGGCTGTCAAGATAGGAGATTAGTTGTACACAGCAGGAGTAAATATTACATATTTATTTATTGCAAATAAGTAAATAGAGTTAGAGTAATGGGATTCTAGCTTCTTATTGTCAGAAAAGGGAGTGAAACATATGGAAAAGGAGAAAATCAGATTGACCCTTGCGGTGGGTTGGAAATGGAAGGTACTGATACAGGAGTTAAGAAGAAATTACTTAGGCTGATAGTGGAGCAAGGAAGTCCTTGGTAAGGTTTTCCTTTCAACAAAAAGCAGCCCCAAATTATTTTCCTTTCTAACAATGAGCAGCCTGTAAAATTGAGCTGCAGACATAGATGCTGGCAGTTGTGCCAGTCATGTTCAAAATGGCAGTGTCGTGGCAGGGCACAGTGGCTCATGCCTGTAATTCAGCACTTTGGGAGGTCAAGGTGGGTGTATCACGAGGTCAGGAATTCGATACCAGCCTGACCAACACGGTGAAACCCCGTCTCTACTAAAAATACAAAAAAAAAAAAAAAAAAAGCCAGGCATGGTGGCACACGCCTTTAATCCCAGCTACTTGTGAGGCTGAGACAGGAGAATCACTTGAACCGGGGAGGAAGAGGTTGCGGTGAGCCGAGATCACACCATTGCACTCCAGCCTGGGCAACAAGAGTGAGACGGCATCTCAAAAAAAATGGCAGACTCATATTCCCTTCTATTTATCAGCCACGTGTACAGTAAGGAGCAGACAAGATGGTGCTGACCAAGGGGAAAGTTCATTTGCATAATAAGATTAGCTTGGGGCAACCAGCCTTCCCTGGGCTATGTAAACGTCACATCTGATGGAACCACTCTGTGAGCCCTACGTAAATCAGACACTGCTTCCTCAAGCTGGGCTATAAAATCTGGGGCATCCACTGACAGCCACAGGTCTTTTCCTCTTGGAAATACCCACTCTGTCACTAGAGAGAGAGCTGTTTTCCTTTCTCTTTCTCTTTCTCTTGCCTATTAAACCTCTACTCCTAAACTCCTCGTGTGCATGTGTGTCCTAAATTTTCCTGGCATGAAAAAACGAACCCCAGGTATTTACCCCAGACAATGTAGCTGCTTCAGTGCCATTGTGAATGGGTTGTTTTCAATATGTGTAGATAGATACAGAGAAGAACATTAGTGCAAGTGTGCATGTGTATCGTCCTCCACTAAAAGTAACCGGGGCCCCTTGGAGAAGTAGTTGGATCCAAGACTGAAACAAGGAATATGCAAGATGATTCAAGAACATCTCACCGTGGTGGAAAGCAAAGTGCTCAAAGAGTGAGGCAGCCTGATGGAAAGGACACAGACGCCAGCTTGTAAGGGTTCCCTTTGCCCAATTTGAGTAGCAAATAAATAAAGACTGTAATGGAATATGACCTATTGAATAAAATAGATAAACATATTAAAATATCAATAAATAAATACATTGGAAGTCTAATGAGAAACAGGATATACTTTCAAAATTCCTCCTGACAAAATACTAATTAGACCTAAAGAGAAAAAGAGTCACTTCACCATGAAGAAGCTGAACAGACACCACCTTAATCAAGTGATCAAAGTGAACACCAGCAGTGACAAAACAAATAAAAACTGTATACTGGCATGTACTGAGATCCCAGCGTCACTCCTGTGATATTCCTGCTGAAGATGGATCACCTGAATCTAATCAGAACACATTAGAAAATCTCAAATTGAGGGACATTCCAAGAAACAACTGGCCTTTAACCCTCAGTTGAGGAAAAACTAAAGGTTTCTTCTGAAAAGGAGGAAACGAAAGAGCCATGGCAACTAAATGCAGCAGTTGATTTAAAACTTTTTTTTTTTTTTTTTTTTGCTATAAAGAATATTGTTGCTATTGGTGGTGGTTGGGCTCAGTGGCTCATGCCTGTAATCCCGGCAATTTGGGAGGCCAAGGCAGGTGGATCACCTGAGTTCAGGAGTTCGAGACCAGCCTGGACAACATGGTGAAACCCCATCTCTACAAAAATTAGCTGAGTATGGTGGCGGGCACCTGTAATTCCAGCTGCTCAGGAGGCTGAGGCATGAGAATTACTTGAATGTGGGAGGCAGAGGTTGCAGGGAGATGAGATCACACCATTGCACTTCAGTCTAGGCAACAAGAGCAAAACTCCATCTCAAGAAAACAAACACATAAACAAAAAACACTGTTGGGACATTTGGTAAAAGGGTTAGTTACTCATTTAGAAGGTTGTGTTGTGCTTACATGAGAAACTGTACTTAAATGAATGCTAATGTATTCGAAGGCAATGGGGGATTATGTCAGGAACTTATTCTCAAATGGTTCAAGAAAAAAGCTCTTTGTATAAGACTATACTTGTAAATTTCCTGTAATTGCTTTATTATTTCAAAATGAAAAGACTTTTTTTGAAATTATAGTTGGTATGCTATAGGTGGGAGTAAAAAATAGTACAACCACTTGGGAGAACAATTGGGTATTAACTATCTAAATTTAAAAGGTACATTGTCTTTGACCATCAATTCTACTGAAATACTCAGAGAACAAAGATATACATTTATGGATGTTCTTTGCAATGTATATTTAGCAGTAAAAAGATCAGAAATGATCAAAATGTTCATTAATGGATAACTAGCTAGTAAACTATGATGTATCAAAATCGTGAAATACTATATAACCTTGGAAAATAATAGTTTGATTAATATCTACTAGAATAAGCAAAACTTGAAACAAGACATTCACAGTCTGGTTCAGCCCTGCTCACTCACTTCCACCTCTGTGCTTCATCTGGGTGGTATTAGTCCATTCCTTGAACTTGGGAAGAACCTGCTTACAGCTTAGCTCACAGACTGCAATATGGACACAGCAATACCTTTAACCAACAGAGCTCTGTACCTCTCTAACTTTCATAGTCCCTTAAATTACTGGGAACCCTATGAACATGAAGATTCAGATTTAGGGGCCAGGATGGGACCTAGGATGTTACATTTCTCAAAAGCTCCCTGGGGATGCCCTGCTGCTCGTCCTGTGCCTACACTTTGAATAGCAAAGTCTTAGAGCCGTGGTTCTGTTCTGAAAGTTTGGCTACAGTCAGAGTCACCAGGAAGGGGCATTGAGATACAAATTGCTAGTCACATCCGTAGAGTTTCCCATTCAGTAGTTCTGTGGTGGGGCCCAAGAATCTGCATTCTTAACAAGTTTTAGGTGTTGCTGCTGCTGGAGCAGGACCTATGAGTTCTGTTATGAAACCTCAATCTTGGGGAAAGATCCTCCAGCAGTGCCCATCCTGTGTCCTCTCAGGAAGCTTATAGACCAAAAAAAAAAAGAAAGAAGAAAAATGAAAAAAAAAAAAGCAGGGGATTTGGTGGTGCCGGGCACATCTGAACTGAAACCTTCATTTGTCACACTAGGAAAACTACCTCTGGAAAGCCACCTAACCATCCTGAACCTTAGTGTGATTGTCAATGAAATGGATCTATTCAGACCTTTTGTCATAGAGCTTGTGAAAGGAAAATAAACCTTGGGACTCCAAAATCACTAAGCCAAAGGGAAATGTCAAGCTGGGAACTGTGTCAGGCAAACCTGCCCCCCATTTTATTCCCAAATAAGACAGCTACAAAGATTTTTTAAAAATAAAATAGAAACCTGCATACCTGCCTTGTAACTTGTCCACAAGGAAATTCCTCATGGGCCTCAAGATCTTTACCCTAAAACAGTTCTGTTGGATTTCACCCTGGCAATGTAAATTGATGGGTTATCTTCACAGGTGCAGGACAAAGGACAGAACTCAGTCATCTCTCTGCTCACCTGAGACAAACGCATATGTGATTGTTTTCTATGCCCTATTGTTTATATAAAAAATGCAAATTCACTGAGCCAGACTAAGGCATAAGTAACTATTCCTCTACTCCCTTCTCACATATAAATTGTGTGTTCAGTGAAAGACTGACCAAAGTTTCAGAAGAATGCAACCATTTGCCCTTTATCTACCTATGACCTGGAAGCCCTCCACTTTTAGTTGTCTTGCCTTTCCAGACCAAACCAATGTACATCTTACCCACATTGATTGATGTCTCATGTATCTCTAAAATGTATAAAATCAAGCTGCTCCCCAATCACCTTAAGCACATATTGTCAGGACCTCCTGAGGCTGTGTCACAGGTGCATTTTTTTTTTTGAGACAAAGTCTCACCCTGTCGCCACGTTGGAGTGCAATGGTGTGATCTCAGCTTACTACAACCCCCACCTCCCGGGTTCAGGTGATTCTCCTGCCTTAGCCTCCCGAGCAGCTGGGATTACAGGCGCTCACCACCATGCTTGGCTAATTTTTTGTATCTTTAGTAGAGACAGGGTTTCATAATGTTGGCCAGGCTGGTCTCAAACTCCTGACCTCGTGATCTGCCCACCTGGGCCTCCCAAAGTGCTGGGATTACAGGCATGAGCCACCACTCCAAGCCCACAGGTGCATTCTTAACTCTGGCAAAATAAACTTTCTAAAGTGATTGAGACCTGTCTCAGATACTTTTAGTTCACAAGCTGTTGTCAGGATTAGGGAGCAAATGCAGCTAAGGGCTTAGCACAGTTCTGGGTTCCCTCCCTGTCCCTGAGCAGGCAGCCTGCAGTTCCCTAGAGTCTGGAAGGGTGCGGGGTGAATCCTCACCATGAGGTCACACCTCAAAGTAAACTTTGGATTGAGAGTTTCTTACCTTTTGACATTTACAGGTGACACAAGTGCTAACGTGGCAACATCGGCCGATTTTTTTTCCCCTGAAGAGTCTTCCCACTGCTTCCTCCAAGCACTGCGTCTGTGAAGTGGTGTCCAGACTTCCTCCTGGACACGTGCCGGGAATGCTGCTCCGCTTTTAGGGGCACTTGTTGAAGGAAAGCGTTACCACAGGGAACAGGAATCCAAACCAGTGTTTTCTTGGCTTTTCACAAAGGATTTCAGGCCTTGGTTCCTGCCCACTCTCACCATCCTGCAACCCCCTCATAATCAAATCCATAAGCCTTGTTGCCAATGATTGGCCTCTGCAGCAAGGTGATGGGGAAGAAAAGCAAGGACAGACACTGTCTGGCATGAGGTGGCTGGGGTTTCAGTACTGCCTTCTCTTTGTATCTTCCCAAGGCAGCACCAAATAGAGACAGACGGAACGCCTGACAGCATTGCAGGCTCGCTCAGATGTCTGGCCATTCCAGACAGGGAACGCACCCCCAGAGACCCCTGGGACCAGAATCTGGTGTACCACTAGTGAGAGGACAGTGCCCAGGGGAGGGCCACAAGTTGTGGGGGATTTCAAGAAGACTTTCCAGATAACTGATTGTTAACCCTTTATGAACCAAAGCTTGACAGCCCCATCCTTCCTCACATTCGCTCTGTTTGTTAGAAACCTTCCCAGATAGAAAGAATACACACTCCTGGCTTCCTTCCTTCAGCAGAGGCTATGCGACCTCATTTAGTTTTATCATAATGGCCCAGGGTCATCACTGGAACATGAATGACTGTGTCTAATGGAACCACTTGAACAATCCTCTCAATACTGGGTCCCTTGGCTCCACCTGTGCTTTTTACTTTGTGCTTTTCTTAAGTCCATTTTTCTCTTGGACCTCAGATTTGACAACTTGGCTTTTTGAAACAAACATTTGGTGTATCCCCTGCTTTGTCTCTTGGCTAACTCATCTATTCTAACTTGGGAGCCAATTTTTTAACTGTCTTAGATTCCTCTGGATTTCACATGAGCTAAACTCCTGCCAGAGGGGAAGATGGATATAACTAGATTGTATAAAAATATTTGCACCTATAGTCTATGATTCCTTTCTTCAAGTGCTTTTAAATTCTTATGCCAGCTCCTTAATACTTTTCACCTTTTGCATTTCTACTAGCTTGGTGTTAGACTGTCACTTGTGTAGCTTGCAGCTACGTAAGTACCTGCCCTAGCTGTTCCTTTGCTGCTACAGGGTTTTCTGCTGCAGGCTATAACATCAATTAGCCGAGCCCGTTGGAATTGCACATACACTAAGAATTAGTAAGGTCTCAGCAAGGACTTGTGTTCATGCCTGTGGCGATGGCTTGGAGACCTGATTCCCTGAACCTGGTCGCAGTCTGCAGAGCTGATGTGATACTGGGCCTTGCTTCTTAAGCATTAGTTAAATCATTGCCACAATACATTGTATCTGTATTCCTATAATTCCCATGTAATGAAGAACTATCACCACATCACTAGAAAGGACACAGATCATCTATTCAAAACCAAGCATGTGACAGATGAAGAAGGAGGGGCTCAAGGTGAGGATAAATGGCTTGCTAGAAATCTCACAGCTAGCTAGGACAGATCCAGGACTCTTATATGTTCTGTGTCTCAGCTGAATCTCTTTACACATCAACAGTGGTTTAAATATTCATTCATTCACTCATTACGTATTTGCAGCAGAAGCCCAATATGTATCAATACAATGGATTAAAAGGGATCTGCTCAGACTCTCCTTACGCATGGGGAGTCCCTGAAGCATTTCCAAAGAAATCTGGAGCTTTTAGGACCCAGTCTGAAAATGGATACCCTAGATAATAGGCACTATATAATCCTGCCCAGATTTAGGTGAACAAAAATTATATTCTCTGTGTTTGGGAAATGGTCAAACCGACCAAAGAGGTAAGGTAGTGTGTACAAAGTCTAAGAGAAGAGACAGCACAGAGCCTGGAATCTGGACCTGCCTCCCGGCCCTCTATGCTTTTCATACATTCTCCGTTCCTTTCTTTCTCCACAGCATCAACCACTTTTTAGGGAGGGATTCTATATCCCTAAGAGAAACAAGCCTTTCAAGGGGAGGTGCTGGTCTGGAAATGATGAGGCTTCTGGATGAGCCACTGGAGAAAAGCAAGCAGGACCTCTTGCTTTGTTTTCACATCCTAGAAGGTACCCAGATGCTTGGTATTATTCAGCCCTTGGAGACTTGCTGAGTTCTAGAGAATGACTTAAAGTAACTGCCGTAGGGTGCCTAAAACTTCAGGCAGTTCTGTCAATGGACACTAAGAAAGTCGTCAACCCCCAACAGCAAAGCCAAAAAATGTACAGAAGTCAAACAATCTGCGAGGTCAGGATCCTCAAAAACTGGATTGTCACAATAGCCTCCCAGCTTGTCCTCTGCCTCTTCTCTCTGTCTTCCCCAAATAGCCTCTACACTGTCAGAAAAGTAAGTTTTCTGGTGGTGCATGCCTGTAATCCCAGCTACTCAGCAGGCTGAGGCAGGAGAATCGCTTGAACCCAAGAGGCAGAGGCTGCAGTGAGCTGAGATCCCACTACTGCACTCCAGCCTGGGTGACAGAGAGAGACTCTGTCTCAAAAAAACAAAAATAAACAAACAAAAAACAAAAGTAAGTTTTCTCAATTACATACTCAGAAACTTCCATTGACTCTTGTTGCTTATAGGGACATAAACAGCTCCACTCTTCATCGGATATTAGAAGATATACGTAGCTTAAACTCTGAACCTGTCCAAATTCATTTCTCAATACCCCTCTTTGGGTAGCTGATTCCAAACTCAGCTACAAACATACCTCATGTTGCGTTGGCTGGAAACTTTGAACACTCTATTTGTCTACAGAAGAGTCCTCTCCTTTTGGAGCCAAAGACCCAAATCCTACGGATACTCCAAGTCCCAGTGCAAATGCCCATGCTACCGAGAAGCAATCGCTGCATTCTCTAAATCCCTTCATATTTTATTTGTACCTCTCTCAAGGCATTTATCACACTCTATTTTGTATCACTATTATTTATAGATATGTCAGATCTCAACTTTCAGACCATTCTTTTAAAAACTAGGATTCTCCTTTGGTTTATTTTACATCCTTTGCAGGATTTAGTAGTGCCCTGGTCCCAGTAGATTTATTGTGGCAGAATAGGACCTGCATGGAACTTTTAGTCTCAGAGGTTTGGGTTCAGATTCTGACTCTGCTACCCACTGGTTGCAAAACCTTAACCAAGTTGTTTAACCATCCTGAGCCTCGTTTCTTCATCTGAAGAGAGAGAATAATAATATCTCCCTTTCAGGAAACTTGGTGATAACATAGGTAAGATGCCTGGCATATTTCTTTGCATGAATAAATAGATAATAAATAAATCTGCATGTTAATAGGTATTTTTGGGAAAAAAGTGAATAATTCAGCGAGAATGTGTGAGACAAAGATTTAGCTATACTGGAAGTGACATGTGGGAGTCCTCCTCTGTTGAAATTCAGAAAACCTGAAGAATAGTCTTCCTTCTGATCAAAACAAAGCAACATCCCCAGATAGGAAATCTTGTTCTGCTCGGCTGCTACTCCTTCCTGCAGCTGACCCTTCGCTTCTTCAAGCTTTGGGGTAGTGCATCTAGTTCCCCCAGTTCTCTCTCTCTAAATCCCAGGGTGCAAACGTTTAAATATGGCCCCCAGATGGTGCAGAGAAGAGGACAGCACCGTCCTTCCCTCCCCATCCTGCCCGCCTCACCCAACTAGCCCAATGAGAAACAGGCAATTGCAGAGGGTACCAGGAGAGGCTTTTGATCTGCCGGCTGCACAGAAGCCAGCTGAGCCCAGAAGAAGCAGTGTCAGATTTATGGCGGCCCTGAGAAGTACAGATATTAGGTTGGCTGTAGCTCACTGACCCCTTCAGGCTTTCCATTTTGATTCAAGATTTATTACCTCCTTGGCTTTTTAAATTCCCAGGGATCTGTGGCTTTAACATTTCTGCTCGAGCCCCCCAATTCACAAGGACTTCCTGTTTGCTGGGACCACAGATAAAGAAGACACAAACCACAGAACACCAACACTATGTAATTTTTTTGTTCCTGACTCCTTAATTTCTCAGCCATCCTAGGTGTTCTGTCAAGATGCAGTCTGAAAGTCTAGACCGAGAGATATCTATGATAGAAAATGTACATCAGTATTTCAAGTCCTCTGAATTTATTCTAGCCATTTGACAGTTGCTTGGAGATACAATCTCAATTTTTGCAATGGCCCCTTCAGCGAGATATTTATGGCAGATACAACTGTAATTATTTACCTGTAACAAAGTCCAGGTCTGTCTGCTTCAGGTGATTCAGGCAACAGAGGACAGGGAGAACATATTCATCTTCCTCTTGTCCAAAAGTCGACTTCTTACCCTCGGGGCCTCTCTTTACTCATTATAAAAATGCTGATGTGCTGGAACATGGCTGTTTCCTGCGCATCTTCTGATTGCCGGTACTGAAATACGTGGACCAGAAAATAAATATATGCAAGATACAGTGTTGAAGAGATGAAAGTGGTGAGCTCCTTGAAGGCAGGCAGGGACAGTGCTGCGTTTTCTGTTTTCTAGCTGAGTGACTTCCATGGGGTAAATGCTCCATCAGTATTTAAATATTTAAATTTTTTCTGCAAACACATGCAAATTAATACATAGCAATGGGTGCTGAACCCCTAATAGTCTCCTGCAGGGACTGTGCAGTTATTCCAAAGATGCAGCCCTGCAGATCTTAGGGCCGAGCCTGGTCTACAGCATCTCCGGGAGTCGTTTACCAGCACCGCGGGACCATTATTCTCTGATCTTTCCAGCCACATACCACTTTCGCCAGAAAATATTTCCCCAAGTAATTGCCCAGTTTAAGGGCAGACAGGGATTTCAAACTGTTTTGGAAAATCATAATCCATCTTGAAAAGGCAGAGATTTGGCTACGATCACCAAATCCGCAAGCCTGTGCTGTGGATCCATGGGACAATTCCAAAGACTAGGACTTTTCTGTGCCATAACAACAATGTGGGAATAAATGTATTGTCTCTCTAAATGGCTTTTTTTTTTTTGGCAGAACTAGCATCTATTTGAAGGAACATACAAATTCCTGCGTGTTTGTTCAAAAAAAAAAATAAGGCACATTAATTTATGTTACTAACTTGTGTATTTTTGTTTTGGTTGTTGTTATTTGTGTTCTCACAGGAGGTTCTGAGAATGAAAGGCATTTGTGTGACACTCAGTGCTCAGTGGTGGTTGGAGATTTTTCTCTCTTGGCTCTTCTCCTGGCATTTCCATGGTTCAGCATCTTCTTGCCATCATGTTGAAATGATCAAGCTGCTGTGCAGTTTAAACTTGCAGATAAAGCACGCCAGCTTGTCTCTCTCAATACGGTGGCAAACAAATATATATGCTTTTTTAAAAATAAATGTTTTCTATTTTAAAACAACACATGCACCCTGTAAAACATCTGAAAATATATCAAAGTAGAAAGCTGTTGAGGACCACCTAGAGTCAAAGGACTGATTTCCTTCTGGCATGGTTTTTCCTAAGCTTAGAGTTTACCTATTTGGAATCAGATAAATATGCCAGTTTGCATTTGACATTGTAAGACACGCACCTTCAGATATTATGGATAACTCTTTATGGACACTGCTGTGAATAGCTTCATTTTGTCTCATTAAGTGGATGTAGTCCTGCATTTCCTTATTGTTGTTAATTATTGATATTGTTGTCACTCTGATTTTCTTTTTTTTTTTAATATATATATTCTATTGCATTTTAGGTTTTCTTCAGGACTCCTAATCCAGAAGCAACCCAGAGAATACAGGAAAAAGTGCTCAGTTCTGCACACAGTGAATGGCCAGTGGTTTGCTTATCTGAGGTCTGGGCCTATGCATAGGACCCGTCTCTCCTCACGGCCGCTGCTCTGAGACCCTTGATCTAGTCCAAGAGAATCTGCCAGGCATCCTCACTGCTGGATCAGAGGATGCCCCCAAAATCCTGGAGGCTAGAGCTTCTCCTGAATCCCCTCAGGTGCTCAGCTGGGCTGATCATGTCAGTCATGTGCTCTCTCGTGCTCAGTCCTGTCTCAAGACAGGATTCAGTGATTTGCTCCTTGCTCCTTAGCAGGTTGATTCCAGCCCACTGACTCCTGCACCAGTGTCCCAGAAACCCAGGTAGAAAAAGCTTTCTTCTACTACATTGCGAGAGAAACCCAGAGCAGGTCTCAGTGGCCTGTGATGGGGCCTGGCCTGGTCGAGTGCCTGGAAGGCCCTGGCTCTTTCTGAAAACAAAACTGACGTGCAAGCCACAGCTGTCTAGCACGGTTATATGATGTTCATTACTTGTAGCCCATTCCCCTGAAATTGTCCTAATGAATGTACTTGTGCTGACTAATGTTATGGATGTTCAGAAACATGGGTATGCCTAAATAAACGATATTAATATTTATTATGATGATGGAGAAGCTCTACAGTACCAGGCACCATGCTACATGAGGCAGTGGAAGTTCAAAGACAGAAACCAGCTTTCCCAGGAGCCACAGAGCTGAGTTTAAATCCCCATCTGGTGATGTCAAAGCCAGGCTCTTCCCTTTTCACCATTCTACTGATTCCAGAAATCCCTGGAATTATCTATTCTTGTTGTAGGAATGAGGAAACTGAGCTCTTGAGAAGAAAAGTGAATGCCCCATGGCTGCTCAGCTTGTTGGTGAAAGAATCAAGTCCCCAAACTCTGTTCAAAAGTGGCCATTGGGAGCAGTTTCCAGGAAGTATGAGCCTGAGATTACCAAGGAGCAAAGTGCCACCTGAGAGCCGCCTTTGCTTCTTCCAGGCTCTCTGAGTGCTCTATACGGTGTTCTGAGAGCTCCTGAGCCCCCTCCCTCCCCAGCCTGCACGCATGCCAGGCAGTTTGTACAAGAACAACATGTTCCCATGAATTTTGGAAAGCGGAAAGCTGCCAGTTCACCCCAAGCAGGCATTCCAAACTGACCTGTCACTCAGTGATCAATTTGCCCGTCACCAGAGCCTCTCTGAGATTATTCAGGCTGCGACAGGTGGATCTGGTTTCCAAGCTCTGATCTGCATTGACTCCTCAGGCCTCAGTGGAGGGTGGGCTCTGGGAGGGGGAAAGCTACTATCTCAAAGCCACAGCAAATGCTTCCCCCAGCTGGGGAGGGCACCAGACAGTCCGACACCCTAGCCGAACCGATTTGGCACACACGCCAGCAGCTGACGTTGCTTCCCATTTTCCACGGTGAGTCTTGAGAAGCTGTGGGCCTCAGCCTCCCTGGGTGGCAGGGTGGGCACTTGAAACTAGTAGGTTTGCTATCCTTTTGAATCATTCAGGAAGAAAATAATAATAAGATGGCTGCATCTATATTCTGTTTTTTTCCCAAAGTGGATTCACAACCATTATCTTCCTTTGATGCTCTGCTTACACAAGCACTGCAAGTATATTTGAGGAGGGATTTGGTCGATGTGGCAGGAAAGATCGAGAGGAGAAACAAGTACCTTTGGGGCATGCCCTCATTGGCCCAGTGGGCCCCAAGACTGCCTTTCCAGGCGGCGGCTCTCAGCCTCTCTCTGCTCTGGCAGCATTCTTCTTCTCCTCCTCCCTCCTCCTCCTCCCTCCTCCTCCTCCCTTCTCCTCCTCCTCTTTCCTCCTCCTCCTTCTCCTCCTCCTTCTCCTTCTCCTTCTTCTTTTTTTTGACTCAGAGTCTCGTTGTTATTGCCCAGGCTGAAGTGCAATGGTGCGATCTCAGTTCACCGCAACCTTAGCCTCCTGGGTTCCAGCAATTCTCCTGCCTCAGCCTCCTGAGTAGCTGAGGTTACAGGTGCCTGCCACCGTGCCCAGCTAATTTTGATATTTTTAGTAGAGACAGGGGTTTGACCATGTTGGCCAGGCTGGTAGCATGCTTCTGAAGAAAGCACCCTCAGCTGGGTGCAGTGGCTTATGCCTGTAATCCCAACACTTTGGGAGGCCCAGGTGGGCAGATCACAAGGTGGAGTTGGAGACCAGCCTGGCCAACACGTGAAACCCCATCTCTACTAAAAATACAAAAATTAGCCAGGCGTGGTGGTACATGCCTGTAATTCCAGCTGCTATAGAAGCTGAGGCAGGAGAATTGCTTAAAACTGGGGGATGGAGGTTGCAGTGAGCTGAGATAGCGCCACTGCACTCCAGCCTGGGCAACAGAGCAAGACTCCATTCTGTGGGGGGGAAAAAAGAGAGAAAGAAAAAAAGAAAGCTCCCTCATTTCAAGCCATCCTGATTATCTGCATCACGGTGTGAGCACCCTGACCACAACCGTTCAGTGACTGCCATCACCTGTAGAATTGAGCCCAAAATTCTTATCAAGCCAAACAAGGACTTTGTGACCTGACTGACCCTCCTATAAAATTCCTTCAACACCCTAGAAAGTTTCACACCTCTGTACTGTTGCTTTCTTTGGTCATACATTTCCTTCCCTTATTTACCTGGAGAGCTATTCATCTTTCAAAGCCCTACACAGGCAGTAGCTCCTATCTGCACATCCCTGAATCATGCTTTCTCCAGATCACTTTAGAACTTGGTTACACATCAATATAAAGCCCACACACATAGAGGTCTCTCTCCTAGTCATCAGGCTGCAAAACTAATCTTTTGGGGATATTTGGAACCTGAAGCATGGCACAGTACCTGTCATATGACACATACTGAATAACAACTGGCATTGGCCTACAGAGGATTCCGTTGGCATGGGTCTTCTGAGGGGTTTGGCTGCCCAGAGACACATATCTCTATTTGGGGCTTGCAAGGTTTAACACAGCATTCTAGTAGGAGTGGCAGACTAGGACAGAGGCTGGCTTCTGAAGTTTGGCTTGCTTCTCGGAGACACTCATTTCTGAGCTCTAAGGTAACCAATGTCAGCCTGTATGGCCCTGTAAGGGAGTTGCAGGCTGGATGCCAGATCCCATGCCCTCACTGGTCCTGAGTCCACACTCACCACTGAACATTGCTCCAGGCAGGTGGAAAAGTATGGCGTGATGGTGGAGGACCAGCCTTCGCAGCACTGATGTCCAGATTTCTGGCTTCACCCTCACTCTGGAATCACTGTCCATTTTCTAGAGGCTTTTAGTTCTGCTCCCTGACTCCTAGCTTCTATCCATGATTTCCATGACCTAACTGTAGACAGTGAGGACCTTCTCTAAAGGTTCAGTCCAAGGATAGACCTTTCCCAGTAGCACAGCTCAGGCTAGTTCACCCTCTGTATTTCCTCAGCCCTGGGAAGCTCCTACTGGTCATGGTCCAACCTAGCAAAGGTCTTAGATTTCACATCCTAACTCTCTAATCAGGGAGACTCCACTGCTACTACTTATGACCTTGGGGACTGACGCCCAGCTCTGGCTTCCTCAAAATCTAGCCTTGGCTGCAGTCCATCGAGAGCTGGGGATTAGCAAAGCAAAACACCCCATTTGGGGTCAGAGTCTCAGATGTTTCCTGCTGTCCAGGGAAGATTTCCAGCCTGGGCGAAGGTCCACCGAGCCTGAGAAATTTGTCTGAATCCATCAAAGTCATACTGGGACATAAAACTCAAAACCCCTCTTCCCAGCAGGAAGGCTCCATTCTGCCAAGACACCAGCATGCCCTGCCGTCAGTAATAATTGCCAACAAGAACAGAAGAATGGTGTAAGATCAAAAAGATTTTAAATTGTTCAGCCATCCAAAATTGTCTGTGGTGATGGTTGTCAGGAGTCAGAGGTAGGGAAGGAGGACCGCCCCTCTGAAATTCACCTGCTGCCCACACCACTCACGCATACTTCCTGAAGATCTAGATTTTGGTACCTGTTACCCATACTGTGCTCTGCCTGGGCTGTCCCTGGCTCAGCCTAGTTAAAATTAACCCCTTTGTACCTTGACCAACCTGCAAGATGGAGCTTTTAAAGGGCAGAAATGGGTACAAGAAACAAAAGCAAGAGAAGAGCTGTTTATGTTTACCATTGTGTTGCTTTTGAGCTCCTGGGGGAAACATTCCTCAGTGCTATAGGATTAACGGGAGTTATTTTAAATGGCTTATTTTGAAAGACTATTGTTAAACAATAAGGCATCTATTCTTTGACAATACCTGGCACTGAGGGCCTGCATATTTCACAAGTGCTCTGGTCACTGTTGGAGAAAAGTGAGCCACCTGGCAGACATTGTTGACCCTGTCCTGTGGGCCACCTGGGGTTGGGTGCTGGGTGGAGGACATGGGATGAGGCAGGGATGGACAAAAGCTAGTGGAAGACAAAGGCCCATTTGAGAAACTTAGAGCTCGTTTGGGGAGAAAACCTGGAATGCTTGAAAAACTCAACTACTGCAAGGTGTAAACAGGCATCTGAGGCTCAACTGTCAGCTTCCCCAACAGGCCTGAAAAGGCTGAAGGGGAGGTGAGCTCCTGGGAGAGGTGGGCAGTGAAGGCACAGCAGGATCCTCTGGGTAGGGAGGACAAGGAGACCCCTGCCCCAGCCATAGAATCAAGCAACAGAGGAGAAAGCCTCTAGAGAAAGAGAGAGGGCACTTGGGGGACCTTGGCCTTGGGAGGACCCTTCTGAGCTGGCCCTGTTAAGGTGTTTGCCACAAGCACTGTTTTTCTATTGCTAGGCTTCCCTCCCTCCCCCGCCACCCAAGCTTTATTTATTTTTTGATATGTGCTGGTTGAATTAATTAATGAATTTGCAAAGAAGCAGAGTCTTGAAGAGTGAGTAGAAATTAGGTGGAAGTAGGAGAGATGATGTCCCCTGCAGAAGAAACATGGGGTCCCGAAGCCTAGAGGCCAAGCGCATTAGGCTTGCAAAGGGGGCTTGTACGGTCAGTGGGCGTGGAAGGTGCAAGGTGGAAGCCAGGAAGGCCGGGTCTGGGGCGCTGGGCAGGGACCTCATTCTGGAGGGCCTTATAAGTTTTGAAATATATTTTAGCCAATTTCAGGAAATATGTAAATATTTCCCTTTTTTTTTCTTTAGTTTCTAAGCTGTCTTTTCCTAGCAAGGAGGCAGGATTTGCATGTTAGATTTAGCGGTTTGAGGTAGCAGGGGACAGACAGAGGTCCCCTCTCCAGGTATGAGTCTCAAGCAGCCCGAGGTTTTGGTATTGATGTCTGCATTGCCTTTGCGTGAGTTTCTGGATGTTGAGCTGCTGTGTCAGGTGGGCAAAGTATCAAGTGTGGGACTAGGCTTCCCTGTTTCTGCCCCTTTGTGACAAACTGTGGCTCAGTGGCTCGGGTTCACAGGCCCTGGCTTCCTCCTGGTGTTCTTTCTTCACAGGAGACAGGATAATGTGCCCGGGCCCAGAACACCTCTTTTAACAGAGGACTCTAGGCTAGGCTCAACCCCAAAGTTCAGTCTGCAATTCCCCAGACAAGGGGTGTATGCCTGTTTGCGCTCCAGCTCAGGCTTGTGGATTTGCTGTTGAGTTTGGCACTGATTTGCAATCTGCAACTTGATGGATGCCGAGGCTGCTGGCAGCTGGGTGAGTGAGGAGTGACTTTGAGATAAGAGAACCCCTCCTGATATTTACAGCAGGGCTCTGAGAGTCCAGACAGTTTTCTGAGGCTTCAGCCAGATGCCAGATCTGGGGAGGGGAGCCAGCAGTGGGTGGGTGGCCCAGGGCATTGGGATGAGTGAGGACATTTCAGGCAAAGGGTGGAAAGCACTTCAGGCTGGGAGTACCTGGGTTCTCCTCCTGGCCCCCTCAACCTGAACAATCTGTGTGCCTCCGGGAAAGCTATTTGCTTTCTCTGAGCTCTTTATGCCGCAAAGTAAGGACAACAATTTGGACCTTGGTCTCAGCCATGCATGTAATGAGGATCAAATGAGATGACATCTGTAAAAAGACTATGCAAGAACTTTAAAGCTCCATAAAAATATTGTAAAGGTCATTAAATTACAGGGAAGTGTCCCCCATCAGCTGACAATTGCCAGCATAGCATTGCAGGGTGCTTAGGAAGACTTGGGGAATTATGACCTCTCTGTTCTAATATATATTAAGATACACATAATATAAGACTTGTGATTTTTGTGGCCCTTCTTGTTTAGATCTGGTTAAAGCATAAATGTAAATGCAAGCATCTGAAGTGCTTGTGTGGTCAGCGTTATGAAGTTGCTCATCAGTGCCTGAAGTTCAGGAAACCTGGCTGGGCATAGAACCAGGCCTTTCAACATTAGCATTTCATTATATCTCAGTGTTACAATGTATGCATTGCTGGGCCATTCCTCAGAGCCAGGCTGTCAGCCTCTGCCTGCTCCAGAATGACTGGAATAAACAGGCTTGGAGAAGCACACAGCCTATGACAGTCCACCCACTGCTGTGCTGGGTTCCCCCTAGGCCAACAGAACTTCAGGCTCTGTGCTCTTCCCACTACCCCTAATGGCGGTTTTCTTCCTTGTGTGCATGTGCCACAGGGGTTTGTCCTAAATGAATCTTGTAGGCTTTGGAGCTGGGAGTCGGGGGAAAGGTGCTGTTATAATGACTTATAAATACAAACAGAAAGTGAGATTCTGGAAAAGGGAAGAAAGGAGGGAAGGAGAAAGAGGGGAAAGAGAAAAACCCTTTGATTTTTTCTGTGTGGCAGCCACTTCCACATTTCCTACCTCATTTCATCCTGTCTACCCATGGGGCTGGAATTATGATCCCCTTCTTCAGATGAATAAGGGAGGTCCTGAGGATGTAGACAACTTGCCACAAGCCACATGGGTAGTAAGTGGCAAACCTAGACCTCTAAGGCAGATTGCGTGACTCTAAGTTCAGACCAAATTAATCGGTTTTGGGTTTTTGGAGTTTTATTCATGTTGCCGGTTTCCCTTCTGGAAGAAAGAGGAGAATATTAAAATTAAGAGCAGAAGTGATGCCTTTAAGTTTCCTTGCTGGAAAAATAAACAAAACCTTTTGAAATAAAGTCAAGGTGTGGGGGGAATTACTAAAGGTGGGAGATAGCTTTTATTTTAATTATTTTATTATATATATTTTGTGTAGAGACAGGGTCTCACTATGTTGCTCAGACTGGTTTCAAACTCCTGAGCTGAAGCAATTCTCCCGCCTCAGCCTCCCAAAGTGCTGGGATTACAGGTATGAGCCACTGCACCCAGCTTGAAGATGGAAGACAGTTTTTAAATTGGAGATTGCTTAAGGGAAACATTTCCTCATTTTGGTAGAGCCTCAAATAGAAAGGATCAGGGTATGGTCGTGCATGGTGGCTTCCGTCTGTAATCCCAGCACTTCAGGAGGCCAAGGCGGGAGGATCACGAGGTCAAGAGATCGAGACCATCCTGGTCAACATGATGAAACACTGTCTCTATTAAAAATACAAAAATTAGCTGGGTGTGGTGGTATGCACCTGTAGTCCTAGCTACTTGGGAGGCTGAGGCACAAGAATCATTTGAACCTGGGAAGCAGAGGTTGCAGTGAGCCGAGATCACACCACTGCATTCCAGTCTGGCAACAGAGCAAGACTCCATCCCCCCCCAAAAAAAAAAGAAAGGATCCGGGTGTAGTGAAAGGTGTCATCTGAGTGCAGAGAGCTTAAGGCGTGAAGAACAGAGAACCAGGGTGGGTTTGGCATCTGTGGGCAGCTCACTGGAGAACCCTGGGCATATTATGTACATGCTAGCCCTTGTTGTCCACATCCTTAAAATGGATTTACTAATATCCCCAGAAGCAGATAAGAAATGTGATAACTTGATTAAAAATATCTCTATCCTAAGCTTTATTTTTCTTCATAGCTCTCAGCACCGCCTTGACATATCACGTAGTTAGTTTTCAACATCTCTTCCTAAAAAGTAAGCAGCCTGAAAGAAGTGACTTTTTCTCTACTGCGGCCCCAGCGCCTGGATCAATGGCATCATATAATAGATACTCTGTAAGTAATTTATGGAATATGAGAACGAATAATGAATGAATGAACAGCTTGTCCTGTAAGCTTCATGGAAGAGGATCAAGTCTCTTTTGTTCCCTTACGTATCCCCAGCACCTAGAGTAGAGCCTGTACATAGTAAACACTCAACAAATCTTCTTTGAACAAATTAATACAAGTATATGTAAAAATGTTTTTGTAAATAGGAACAAACACAGACACTAACACATAAGATACACAAATATAAGAGCAATAACCCAGTCAAACAGCAATCCCCCAAGGAAATGGAGGAAGTAACTAAACACTCAGTATACTTTGTTGCAGCTTCTTACTTTATTCAACCAACAGGTTATCCTGAAAACAACCAGCATGTGATCTCTTAATAATAGTCACTTCTAGGGATGAATTTGGCTGATAGCTTCCAAATCGATGTGCATGCAGAGACACAGAAAGACTCCAAACCAAAGGAGAAATTACAAAGGTGAGCCCAGTGCCCAAGGCCTGCCAGAGATAGAAACCAGGAAGAGCCCATTAAACCCTGAGAGTGGTCTCTGTGCTAATAATCTAAGCTACCATTAGTGACTTACGGCAGAGAATTTTTTAAAATGCTAGAATGCATACGATTTTTATCTTGCCATTATCCCTGTAATCATTGGTCCTGATTAAAGACTTCTGCCCTAAAAGATGGATGGGCTCGAACACTTAAATATATGGTAATCGTTCACCTCTTAAATGCTGTTTCTCCCTCAACATTCTTCCATGCACTTCAATTTAACCACCAGCAATAATTGTTTTTCTTCAACTATTTAAAAAACACTGGAGAGTTCAGTTGGAGGGGGAAGGTAAAAAAAATAGTAATAATTCTAACCACCTCCATTCTTCCCAACTAAGGAAGTTAACTAAGCAGTTAAGAGACTTGTTAGAATTTTTTGTAATGAAGAGACATATATTTGAAAAAATGCCAAAACACGTTAGCGCTTGTTTCTCCATAAACACGCAGGGCAAGATACTCATCAAAAAGGAAATGTTAGGGTATCATTCACTTGACTCCTCTCACATCTAGTGAATGCCAAATGGGCTGGAATTCCTAGGGCATTCCTGTGGCATCTGATTCCCCAAGTTTCCCTTCCCATCCTGACCCGGTGTTCACCTCACTGAGCTCACAGTCCTTCATGTCAAATCCCTTTGGGACAGTTGTCATCTCAAGCTTGGGTTTAAAACCATAGGAATTGGGTCTGTGCATATCTGAAGAGTAACAAGAGTTCTTTGTGATGGATGGGAGTTGAAATTTTTTTGTACTATATCTAGTAGCAAATCTTGAACTACAACAGCAACAATCACCTTATCCGTGAAGGTGAGGAGCTGTGGTCTACAGTGAATATCTTTGTGTTTAATCTCAATGTTCCTTTGTCAAATTTGCCTAAAGCAAGACTCCTCTTCAAGGACCCCCCCGCCAACACCCCACAGTCCAGCTTCAGACTAGAATTTCAGGTTCATGGCTGCATTTCTTTAAATAGAACTCACCTGCTAATAATGTGTGGTCATTTACTCTTCCCAGACACCCTGTTCGATGTCATCTTCAGTGTCCTCACTCCTTCTCTCTGTCCCCTAGAACATCCTAACCCCCATCTCTATTTGTCAGGACTGTACTCATTCACAACTATCCTGGGTAAACGAGATCATCTATCCCAAGTATTCTCCGCGAATCCATCTCAAGTCATCAGCCCCCTTTCTTTTCTTCTTTGTCTGTCATTGCACTGAGCATGCGCGGCTTGTAGGCGAAGCGTTTAGACACATCTGTCCCACCCCCCAACTGTGAGCTACAAGAGACCAAGGAAGTGGTTTTGTTCCTGGCACCCCAGTGCCCAGCATAGGGTCTGGCGCACGTGCAAAGTTAGTGTTTGGGGATTGAAATGGAATTCCAATCCTGGAATTTAGAACCTCAGGAAGGACGCATTCATTTTTTACTTTACCCCAAAACCTCATGATTTCCCTTTCCAAGCTAAACTCTCCTAGTTCCTTCTGGCAATTCTGCCACATCATTTCCACTGGGGAGGGGATGTAGACATGCCTGAATCTGGATCTTTACTTCCTAGTGACCTATTAGCCATGTAGTGTTAACAAGATCTTAGCTACTTTGTGCTGGAATTTCCTTAGCTGTGAAATGAGGATAATGTGGCAATGGAATGCCTAGCATATTGATGGAGATGAACAGATGTAAAGGACACAGCACATGGCAGGCACCATTCCTCCCCTGGTTCTGCTCACACCTGGGGGATTTCTGGTTGGCCAACGTCCTTCCAAAGGAGCCCAACTCTCCCAATTGGCCTGGGAATTGGCAAAACAGCTATGCTTTCATTTCCCTTTAATGGTTGCATTTCATTGTTAGCAAGTCCTTTAAGCTCAGAGAACTTGGGCTTCCAATCTAATGATGTCCTTAAAAGGCTGACAAATAAAGCTCACCAGTGCTCAACTCCCATTTCTTTTTTTATTCTTTTTGTAGAAAAGTTATTTATCTAGGTAGAGAAAGAGAAAAGGGAGAAGAAGAGAGAAAGCCTCCATGAAGAGTGTGTGGAAGGGGTCCCAAGTATGGAATCCAGGAGAGTAAAAGCAGCTTCCACGAGAGTGGAAGGGGACCCCAGAGGGGAAATCCTCAACTCCCATTTCATATAAATACTGGAGGATCCTTTTTGAATTAAGGTACTGACAATTCTAATGAAACACAAATAAAAGAATAACATGTATCTTATAGGTATCCCAAGCTCACCGTAGTACCTTGGTTTCTATCACTCAGTCTGGAAAGCAGCAGACCTGGGCTCAAATCCAGGACCCAGAAGTGATTAGCTGTGTGGCCCCAGTCAAGCTATTTAGTATCTCTGAGCCATGATACGCCAGGAGACTCTGACTCATCTGATTATTATAAGGAGCAATGCATGCAAAGCACTTAGTACTGCACCTGACAGGTAGTAGGCACTTCGCAGGTGGGCGATACCGAACAAGGCTGTTGTGAGAGAAAAATGAGTTAAGGTCTGTATTAAAAAGTGCTTGGAAGTTATAAGTTCATTCATTGCCTCTTTCTGTGTTTGGGGTTTCAGTGATGCCAATATCCTCAGAGTGCCCAAGCCAGGTAGCTGGACCATTCTCAACTTGTTTCTCTCCCCCTTTGCCTTATCTTTCCTATCTCCCACCCCAAACCACTTCAAGTCCGTTGACTTTGCCTCCCTACTGTCTAGCCTTGCTTACCCCTCATAGTCTTTGGACCTTATCATGTGCCCCCCAAGCTCCTTGTTCCTCTTCGTCATAGCTGTTTTCACAATTTGTGGTTTTCTATTTATTTCTGGCACTATATGTTTCTTTCTCAGTAGTAGACCAGATGTTTTTCAAAGTCAGGGACTCTCTTTTGCTCACCATTGTTCATCCCCGGTGCCTAGCACAGTGCCTATTACATGGTAGGTACTAAATAAAGATTCTTGAGTTGATAGATAGGTGTGTGAATGGATGAGTGAATGAATGAATGGATGAATAAGCATTGGACTTAGACCTCAATGCCCCTCCACCCTGTAAGCAGAGTAATCTTTTTAAATTTAAATTTTGTTTTTTTGAGACAGAGTCTCGCACTGTTGCCCAGGCTGTAGTACAATGGTGTGATCTTGGCTCACTGCAACCTCTGCCTCCCAGGTTCAAGTGATTCTTCTGCCTCAGCCTCCCAAGTAGCTGGGATTACAGGCACGCACCACCACACTCGGCTCAATTTTTGTATTTTCAGTATAGACGGAATTTCACTGTATTGGCCATTGGCCAGGCTGCTCTTGAACTCCTGAGCTCAAGCAATTCACCCACCTTGGCCTCCAAAGTTCTGGGATTACAGGTGTGAGCCACCACACTTAACAGGGGGTCTCTTTTTTAAGGGTACCATTCATTCATGAGGACTCTGTCTCCACAACCTACTCACCTTCCAAAGGCTCCGCCTCCTAATACTCTTACACTGGGGAATAGATTCTGACATACGGATCTGGAGGAGAGGGGACAAAAATATTCCATCTATAATAGGAACCGAGATCTAGGTCTATAGCAGGTCTTTGGTTGAGGTTTGTGGGTAGAGAGTGGAGGCAGTGCTCAGGGAGCGAGCCGTGGTCAATGCAAAGAATCCATCCTGGCAGCTTTACTGATTTGCTAAAGCTGCCTTTCATATCCCCTATTCCACACGCAAATGCATTTTGTATATGATAGGTAGATGAGTGTATGTGCAAACACAAACACACATACACCTAATCCATGTATGCATAGTCAGGGGAAATGGGACACATTGGATGAAACACAACACGTACTTCAACACTCTTAAGAGTTTGCTTTACACTTTGAATTTATTTATTTATTTATTTATTTTTTGAGAAGACCCATTCAATAATAACCCCAGGAGTGGAAACTTTTGTTTTACAGGCATCTTTAAGACCAATTCACGCAGAGGAGTACCAATAGGCTTTAGCTTTGGGAAATGCCCTCCTGGCTTTTAGAAACAAGAGTCCTGGTTATTTTGATTAGGAGGCTCAGATTACATTGCTTCCACCCTGATCCTTGGGAGCTGAAATCCAGTTGCTGTCTTGTCACTAGATAGCATGTCCTCATCAGTGACTGCTCTAATGACATAAAAGGGCAGAAAGTGACTGCCTCTCCTATCTTTTGATTATCTTGCTCGTAAAAAGAGGCTGAGAGACATGCTTTGCTAAATAATTAGAAAAATGTGCGATGTTCCCCTGACCACTTCATAAAATGTTTGCATCTGTTAGCTTGTGTCTAGCATTCCAAAACTCCCAGGTACCCTTAATTATAGGATCCAAAGAATTCCAGATGGGAACACCCCACTCCACTGTTTTCTCAACTTTCATCTACATGGTAAAGAATGTGCTTATCCTTATCCAAACCACCAACAGGATAATCTTCTGCATTTTGCTGATTGGTCTGCAAATGTAATCTTCACTGGCAGAAACCTTGAAGGGCTGCCTTGAGTTGTGAGCATTCAATCAGTCTTAGGAATTTCTTTTGGCAAAAATACTTAGTCTTGGTCAGAACTCGTGGGGCTGCGGTTGGCTCCGTGTCTCTGAGGCTGGGTATGCCCAGCGGTGTGGTTAAATATCATCAGTGCTGAAGTCTGCCACGGGGTCTGTTGGAGGCAATTATGCTGATGTGATTTTGAAGAAAGATTAAAGGAAATGGTGCTATTTAGCCTGTAGAACACAAGACTGAAGAGCAACTAGATTCCTGTCTCCCAAGTTCAACAGCATCTGTAACGTTTTGCACAGCACGGAACTTACCACAAGATTCTGTAATTGTCTTTTTGCCGCTGCGGAGGAGAGAGGGGCCTTATGCAAAGTACAGCAACGTTCCCTCACCTCCACACCCTTAACAGGCCTGTGAGCGAATGCTCAGAGGGTGTGTGCCAACTTCAGAATTTGTGAATGGAGAGGAAAAATGATACTCTATTTTCATTAGAAACTAAACAAGAGGGCACATGCTTAAGCCAAAAAGTGGTTTCTGGTATACATTACTTAAGCACAAAGTGACTTCTGCTCTACATTTTCTATCTTCATTTGGTGAAATGATGACCAAGTGAATATAGCAAATGTAAGTGGGATTACTGAAAAAGTTGAAAAAAAAAGTTTATTCTTGAAAATGTTTTGGAATTCTTATTCATGCTGAATGCCTAAGTTTATTTACCTTCATCTAGTTGGGAGGCTGGGTATGTCAAGTTCTCTCAAAGCTTTAGCCTCCAATTAGGATAACTGCAGGTAAATTTCATAATTGTATGAATCTATACTTGTGAAAGTTTTGCCTGCAGCTCCATTAAAGACTGAATATAGGACAGGCTCTCAGTCCGTCAGGGGGGAACTCAGGACACTTTCGCCAGCAGGCTGCAGGCGTTGGGCATCTGAGCCCACACTCTCCCACACAGGGCCAATGGCAGGTGTGGCTGGTCCATCATGACACTCCCAATGAGCTCAGGCGGAGCTTCAAGATCCTTCTGGAGCAATTCCAAATAATCAGTGTGACAACACAGGAGGAAACTTATTAACTATTAGGTTGGTGCAAAGTAATTGCAGATTTTGTCATTACTTTCAATACTTCACATCTAACCTGATTCTCTATGCTTCTGGAAGAAGAATTTGTTTAGCCCCAGGGATTTGCAGATGGTGCAAGGGAGTAGGTAAATTTATAGAAGGAGGAAAGGGCTCATAGTAATTAACTTTACTAAAATGTTGAAGGAACAGAGAGAGATTTTTGAGTCTTTATGTGTTTGGAATCATTGGGTGAACAAGTTTGTCTTGGGTGTCTACCACAGCAGGCACTGCACAAAGCATGGGGCAGGAGGGTCCTGACAAGCAGAGAGAGGCCTGGCCTCAAGCTGCTTCCATTCTATAGTGTGAAGCAGATAATACACCTATAAACAAGCAAGTAAATGTTATAATTTCAGATTATCAGAAGTAACATAAATAAAATAAAGGCAGGTTAGATGATAGAAGGTGGGGACAGAAAGAGAATTATTATTTTAGCCAGAGCATGAAGAAGCCCCACTGAGGAGGAGGTAAATGAATTGAAATCTGAATGGTAGGTGGCTAGGGGGAAGGAGTGGAGACAGTGGAGACAGCCATGCAAGGACAGAAGAGAAGACAATAGCTGATGTGGAGCCACTGTTAAGTGGAAAGTGACATCAGAGAGAAGGGCAAGGGGGAGCTCAAACAGGGCCCAAGGACCCACATGGGCATCTAGCTCTGGGGGCTGTGGTAGTGTTTGCAGCACAGGAGTCATGCACTATAATTTGCACTTCAGAAAAATCACTCTGGTTGCTGTGTGGAAGACAGCCTTAGGGACAGTGGAGGGATCAGACCAAGGAAAGAAAAAGAAGCGGTGGCTGTAGGCAGAGCAGGAAAAGATGGCAGCTTGTATGGGATGAATTGTGTGCCCTTAAAATTCATATGTTGAGGTCCTTACCCCTAGTACCTTAGGATGTGACTATATTTAGAAATAGGGTCTTTGAACAGGTAATATGTTAAAATGAGGTTCCTGGGGCATCCCTAATCCAATGTGACTGGTGTCCTCATAAGAAGAGGAAATCTGGACACAGATATGCACAGGGAGAAGACCATGCGAGGACACAGGGAGAAGGCGGTCATCTGTGAGCCAAGGAGAGGGGCCTCAGGAGAAACCAACCCTGCCAACATTTTGATCTTGGACTTCCAGTTCCTCCAGAGCTGTGAGGAAATAAACTTCGGTTATTTAAACCACTCAATCTGTGGTGCTTTGTTACGGCAGCCTGAGCAGACTCATACAGTGGTGTAGGCTAGGGCCTGTGTCCTAAAGCCAGTGAGATGTGGGGCCAGGCATGGTGTCTCACGCCTGTAATCCCAGCACTCTGGGAGGCCAAGGCGGGTGGATCACCTGAGGTCAGCAGTTTGAGACTAGCCTGCCCAACATGGTGAAACCCCATCTTTATTAAAAATACCAAAATTAGCTGGGTGTGGTGGCAGGCCCCTGTAATCCCAGCGAGTCAGGAGGCTGAGGTAGGAGAATCACTTGAACCTGGGAGGCAGAGGTTGTAGTGAGCCAAAAAAAAAAAAAAAAAAAAAGCCAGTGAGACATGAGTTGTCAAATCCAGGATATGTTTTGGAGGCGAGTCGGCAGTTCTTGTAAATGGTTTGGATGTGGGATAGTGAGGGAAAGAGGGTAATGAAGGCTACTCCTAGGTTTGAGGCCTGAACATTTGATGGGTGGCGTTGCCATTACAGTGATGGCAGAGACATTTCAAGTTCTGTTTCATCCAGGTTAGGTTGGGATACTTCTTAGTGTTTGGAGACCTCAAAGAAATCTCATGTGTACCACACCCATACACTCCAAAGGGTTACGAGTTGCTCTCCTCTATCATGAAGCATTCATTCTCCAGCTGAAATGTTGAAGAAGCATCAGAAACAGAAAGCTCCCAGTTTTGTGCACAGTCCATTTGTTACTGTTAGGATGATTGTTAGCAAGTTATTCCTTTGGTTTAGCAGAAATCAGTGTCTTTGTAAATTTCATTCATTAGACTTATCTGACCACTGGACAAAACAGAGCAAATCTACTCTGTCATTTAATGGCTTCTGGCAGTGACAGGCTTGAAAATTATGACAAACTCTGCTACTGAAAATAGATAGTAAAACTGAGCAAAATATTTTTAAAAAGTACTGAGATAATAAAGAAGTTCCAGCTGAAGATCCAGGAGGAAATCAAAATCTAGAGAGGCGATTTTGGTAGGGTTTGCTTTTCCCTAGGAGCAGATGTTGATTTGGGGTGAGAAGTAAGGAGGTTGATCAGTACTTCAGCCTCACAGGGCTAAGGAGACAAGGGTGAAATTCTAGAGCCAGCCAATGAGTAGGGATAAGGAGCTAGTAAACTTCCCGCATTTTATGCTGGCACCTTAAAGGACTATGCCCTAGAAATGAAGATATTTTGGAAATAAACCAGCCATAAGGTGGACAGCTTCAAGTCATCTAAATCAGCAGTCCCCAACTTTTTTTGCACCAGGGACCAGTTTCATGGAAGCCAATTTTTCCACAGACCAGGGCAGGAAAGTAGTTTTCAGGTGATTCAAGCATATTACATTTACTGTGCACTTTATTTCTATTATTATTACATTGTAATAGATAATGAAATACTTATACAACTCATCATAATGTAGAATCAGTGGGAGCCCTGAGCTTGTTTTCCTGCAACTAGATGGTCCAATTTGGCAGTGATAGGAGACAGTGGCAGATATCAGGCATTAGATTCTCATAAGGAGCAGGCAGCCTAGATCCCTTGCATGTGCGGTTCACAATAAGATCCAAACTCCTTTGAGAATCTAATGTCACTGCTGATCTGACAGGAGATGGAGCTCAGTTGGCAATGTGAGCAATGGGAGGGGCTGTAAATACAGACGAAGTTTCACTTGCTTGCCTGCCACCCGCCTCCTGCTGAGTGGACCCCTGATCTAACTAGCCCTTACAATCTCAAGCAATAAAACTGAATTAAGGTGGTCACTAATTGTTAGTGCCCTTGGTGTCTGACAGAACTAACAAAATCCTTTCTGGAGGAAGACAACATCCTCTTTGCTCTCAACATTTTTTCACAAACAATTTTTTAGTAGAATGTAGAGCACACAATGAAAAGAAAACCAGCATACAAAGATATAAGGCTAAATGATTGATAACCAGTAGAAACAATGGATGATAGAAGTGTCCAGATATTGAGCTATCAGGTAAAGACTTTTAAATAATTATGCTTTTTATGTTCAAAAAGATAAAATACAGAATTGAGGATTTTATTAGAGAAATAGTATTTTTTAAAACATGAAATTAAATGGAAGTTCTATAAGTGCAAAACCGTGTAATAAAACCCCAAAAGGACAGCTCTAATAGCATGATAGTTCATTGAAATCCCAGAAGAAGAGAAGAATGAAAAGAGGAAGAAGCAACATTCAAAGACACAAATGGCTGAGAATTCTTCACAATTGATGAAAAACGTCAATTCATGAATTGAATTGTAATTGAATTGAAATTAAATTGTAACTTAGAGACTGACACTATCCTCCCCATAAATGTCTCTTCTCCATGCATAATAATTCTAGTATCTTCCCGATATGGCACTGTGCCCTGATTCTTCATCTCTGAAAATTAGTACATCTGTATTCCTCCTCAAATGTGATATCTATGGTAAACTTTACTTCATCAGGTGCAATTTGACCATCATAAAGCAGAAGATGGCCAACTCACTCCTAACAGGAATTGTAAACATCTGTTAAGACAGTATAAGTTTGCAACTATTTTGTTTTCGTAGCTCCATCTCTTGTTTCCACACTACCTTTTATCCTCATATTACCTACCATTTAACGTTTTGTCTCCTATCTACAAGGACAATGCAAAATATTCTACATAATACTTTGCTGATATCAGAGTACTCGTACTGTGCTGGAGATGTACCGTTTGTGTACTATCATTTTTTGGATGTTAGTTGGCATTTTGAAAATAATATGGTGCCCTCTGGACCTTAGCACATGTTCACTGGGAGCATAGCACACCAAACTAATCCATTTCCTTTCCATCCAAAAAATGATCACCTTTTGTGATTCTGTAGACGCCCCTCTTCTGTCACACTGACTTCATCTTCAAAGGCCAATCCCCTGGATTTGCTCAAAGATGCATCACTTTAAAACCTGAGCCCACTTTAGACAGCAGACTCCCTTCCCTGGATAGGCTGATCCATGGCTCATTTACACCAGGGGAAATTTACATCTCTTCTCACCAGCTCACTTTGGTCCTTGTTAATTCCCTAATCACATTGAATTACTTGGAGTTCACTGTGTCATCCCTGGTCACTTACAGATTCCCTCACTTCATTACTCCTTGGCAAAACTGTCTTATGAGGGCTCCCATGGCAGATTTATATTCTGAGCAACAGACAGGAATGCGTTTCTCTGCTTTTCCTTTGCCTATACCACATAAACATGTCCAGGGATGTTCCTCGGTAGGAGCCGTGGAGCAGACCTTGTTCACAGAGGGGCTCTCGTAGAGGAATCTTCTGAAAGAAAAAGTTGAGGCCACTGATCTCAGTGAGTCTTCCATGGAAATGGGAATGCCCACCCAGGGAGGGCCTCATTCTAGAGAGATGTGTTTAGACTTCAATGTGCCTTTGATTACCAAAATATCCAATTGTCTTGCATAAACATCTGTTAGTTAAATACATCTATTGGAATCACTGATATCTAAAAGAAGCTATTTCAACTTTTAGATTTCAAACAATATCTGTAGATACGTGTCCACACCCTTTAGCTAGGTTTATCACATGGAGAACGGTCATCATTGATTTGTAGCTTAGAAAAAAACACATCTATGTTGACAGTTTTCTAGTGCATCCTTATAAAATTATTAAGTATACCAAGGTTGTGTGTGGCTACTCTTTTGCTGTTGCTGTTCCATAGAAAACTCCCTCTTCTTAATAATAAGGAGTATTATTGATGTTGACGTTCTTGCTGCTGTTGTTTCACTGTTCTGAAGGTTAGAATAAGACAAGGTCTTCACCTTGAGGAGTCATAGTCTACTAGGAAATATGGCTATATAAATAAATATGTTATAACATTCCATGATGCACATGCCATAGAATTCTAAAGCATTATGGAACCACGGAGAAAGCAGTAACTAAAGTTACAAGCAGTGACTAAAATACCAGAAAGACTTCTACCTGGATAGAAAATACTAGTAACAAATCTTAAACTGTAAGTGGAGTTAGTCCAAATAAGGAGAGGGAGAAGGCAACCCCAGAAGAAGGAATCATCACAAGGAAATGCAAGAAGGAGTCAAGGAGGAGAATATTTTTTGAGAAATTTTGAGGCATTCCACTCGTTAAGGACAACATTCAGTCAATAGGAGTTTTTGCAAAATAGAGTGATGGGACCAGATCCCTTTTCTAGGTCAGTAGTTCTGGCATTTGTGTGTGTGAAAACTGCACTGTAGTTAACATGGAGACTGGTGGATGGAAGAACATTTCAGAAGTGGTTGCAGGACAGTGAAAATAAGGACCTAAACTAAGGCCAAACAGTGGGAGTGAAAACGAGGGCTGGATTCAAGCCAAGTTTAGGAGACAGACTAGGCAGGACTTGGGGCTAATCAGAAGCAGAGTAAAGGGGAAAAAGTTCCTATGATGGCTTAAACAATGAGTATACAGGACAGGAGGGACACATTTAGTGGCCACTCATTTTGTCCCAGTCACTATAATTGGACTCAAGGATGCAGGAGAAAGAGACAGGTTGGGGTTAATGTAATGTGTAAAATTACATTTATGCTAACTTGAAAATGCCTAATGCAGGTAGTTCTTCTTTGCACAGTAGCACAGGGCTGTGCAGATGACTAGAAAGCTGAAATCATGCAAAACAATCTTAGTAATCAATGGGGAAAGATTACATTTGTTTCATGACCGTTAAACATTTTATCAAAACATTAAAAACTCTTTTCTGTCAGCTATAACTGTATAGAAAAATGATAATAAGTTGTATAATACTTAAAACACTGTAATTTGTACATCTGAAGCATTAAAGTGCTTTCATTTCATTGTAAAAATAAAATATTATTGAGAGTGCTTACCTTCTTCTAGTGATATGATTTGATACAGAGGATCATCTTTTCTGAGTGTTGGTGAATTTTCACATTTCTTTAAGTTTGGATCAGTGTCCAACACTTTATCCTTTGTGACTTCCATGTTGTGAAATATCTCAGAGCGTTCCTTAAATGTGAAGCTCTTTGCTTGTCAATTCCTCTGGGACATCTTTATCCTTTTTTAACAGCCGCTTTCTTCCTGTATGACACTAAGTCTTCACAAAGTTCCTCTGGTTGCACTTTTAGAGTATCTTGCAAAGCCTCAGCGTCCACATCCCAATGGTCAGCTTTTTTTTTCCTTTAATCCCATTTACATTTAAGTAAAATTTCATTTCCATATTGTCATCTTTGTTTTGTTGTTGTTGTTGTTGTTTTTGCTGCACTTTTGTCTTTGTTGGCCAATTTCCTCTTTTGATTATCTATTTTAATCAAATACCATGTAAGTTTATCATTGGAAAACAAGGTGGCAACACAACTACTTGCTTTGCTGTCTGTGCAGTGACCAATCACCTTAGACTTTGAAAGAAATGGTATGAATTTCTAATCATGGTCATATCTGCTTTTTATGTAATAATTTGTGGAATGAAGAAGTAGCAATAATGTTTGTATTTTATGCAATCAATCACAGCTAATATGTTTAAGGAACTAAAATTTGAATCATGTTATTGAGTCATGTTATCATGTTACAAGGATTGGTTTTATTTAACTAAATTGTGGTAACCACAACTCATGTATGTTGGAGCCATGCAAAGAGGATTGCCAGGAGTTACCCAGGTGACACAGGAGTGGTTAGGCCTTTGGGAGCAACATAAAAGTTTTAAGAAGTATGAGTTCATCATCAGCGTCAATTACTGATGAAGAAGGTCAAAGGAATGAGTCTGGAAATATTTTATTGTTTTGGCCATTGGTCTTTGGTTATATAGACAATGTTAGTCATCAAGTTGTGAGGCAACAATCTAATTTAAATAAGTTAAATAGAAAGTCACTGAGAGATCTAATAATATGTTATAATCAAAATTATCAAATATTTTAAAGAAATTTTTCAATAAATAAAACATAGAGTTAAGATATCAGTATTAAAGGAAGACATTTAACTTTGGAATTAAAAACTTTTATTTTCTCAATATGCAGTTATGGTTCTAAGAGATTTAGTCAACAACTTCCTGAAATCCAAATATACGTTATCTATAATAGTCCTTATTTATATAAATTCCTGTGAGTTTAGTAATTTTAGTCAACAAAAAGAAATGAGACCTGGCCTGGCATTTTTTCTCACCCTCACCATGGATCCCCTTTCTCAGAACTCTTAGGTTCTTATCTTGACAACAGTAAGGTCAGCATTGACCAAGAAGAGGGTCATTGTTTTAATTAACTTGATGTTTAAACAGAACAATACCATTCTGCCTGTCTTGAGATAATTCTAGGTGAGTCATTAAGGCAATTTTCTAGAATCTAGTAACCTGGAATACAGAAATCAACTTAAATGAATGCGAGGTCTCAATGATGACAAAAAAGACACCATCAAACCAGAAATAATAAGAGATGAAAAATTTATTCACCCTGGATCACTATTAATTCTCATTCTCATCACCTCAAATGAGTGATGAGTTTAAAAGGAATACTCAAAAGCTTTAAAATTTACGTATCAAATCTACCACTTAGTAACTGCAAAATTCTAGATAAATGATTGAATATCCCTTATCCATAAAGTTGTAGACCAGTATCTACGTTGTAGAGTTAGATGAAAATCAGGTGACATTACCTACGAAAAAGTCTTGATTATTGTATTATCATGGAAGTCAACCAAAAAATGTCACTTCCCTTCCCATCAACAAGAATGACAAAATAGAGATTTGAGCCCAGCTCTCAATGCGCGCATTAGGATGACATTCCTACATGAGAACATGACTGGAAGATCAATGGTGTTAAGCCATTAAAGATGAAACACTGCACACACCCAGATTGTTTCCATAAAATACCATAACCATAGATTTCACAACAAAACTGGTACAATCATCTTCTTTTTGCTTGTTCTTCCTTGCCTTTAAAGAGTATTCCATCGTGTTCACTTCTGCACACCAGGATTCGAAGGATTTCCTCACCCAGCGGCTCTCCAATGACATCAGGGCAGCACCATGCATGGGCACATCATGCCCCTACTCAGTTCAGAGATGCTCCAGAGTTGCAACCTTACTCTGCCCTCACCATAACTACGCAGTGCATTTGTTCCCCACCAGCCACTCCATCAAAGATACGCTCATGCAAGCAGGGGCTTTGCAGTGCTCTCTGCTGTACCACAAGGTATGTGGGTGGAATCTATGATGGAATGAGAAACTCTGTAAAGAACACAGAACTCTTGTAATGTCTTCTCCATCTGTGAAATCAGGAAAACAAAGCAGAGAGGATTCGTGAATTGCCTAAAGCCTAGACCTGAGCCACCTGGCTCCTATTCTAGTGCTTTTCAAAGCTTTAGACTCTCTTTTAGTTGAAGAAGGTCTTGGGCAGGGCACAATGTGTCATCACCTTCCTGCAAGGCCACCAGCTGGAACAAACATAGCCTGCTCTGTGGGTGCTGCCTTTAGGCTGGAGACCACATCGGGGCTGCTTTGGAGGCTTGTGCCACCCCTAGTGATCACCTTTACCAAGAATGCGCTGGAAGCTAGGAGTGGTTTCTCCTGCCATGGAGAGGAAAGCCAAAGGTTCAGGATGAACCTTGAGGAGACTACATTTCCAAAGGCATACGGGTGCCTTCTCCTCCACACCCCCTCACCACCACTATGAAGTATTGCAACTGGCCCTGTCAGCTTGGTATTTGAAAGAAATGGGTCAGGCAATGGGGCTGTATCAATCATAGCAATTTGAAATGTCACTTTGTTCTCCTATCGTGTTTGAATTTCTTCCATGTTACAATAGATCTTCTCTCCATGCCCAAACTAAATTGAATCCCTCTTTTTGTATTGCTGGAGAAGCTTGGAATGAGGTTTCTGGTGCACTAACCTTTGGACCACTCCCAAAAGCCTTGTCTCTGCTCCCCCCAACTCCCCAGCAGTCTCTGCCTCTCTTGCCTATCACCAGAAAAGCCTTCGGAGTTGTTACCAGTTTGGAAAACATCTGCTTTTACTATTTGGCATAGTGTGGGGTTGGGGTGACAGGGGATTTGATCGGTCTCCCAGGACTTATTATATTTGATACATTGCGTGTCAGACTGGGGACCCCTCCCCTCCCTTATTCCCATGCTCAGTGCAACCCTGTGGTTGGTTCGTTGTCAGCTTTCTTTTTCCAGGGCCCAATTCTAGGGTTAACTGTCCTTTTTCTGCCAGAGCCTCCTGGTCTCACACTCTTTGCCTCTTAATAAATATGAAAAGCTGCCAGCTTCTTTGTTCTTCGTCTTCTTCTGGGCTTGAGTGGAAGAAGTTGTCCATAAAAGAAACTCCTGATTTACAGACCATCTCCCCACACTCAACTGAGGCCAACATTCCTCAGCACCGTGGCCACATGTGTGCTTGGCTGGCCAGATGTCCATCCAGACAGCAAGGATGGTGGCTCCGGGATGCTGCAAAACGAGCCACTCAGTGGCCTGAAATGTCCTCCTGCTTCCTCACCATCCATCTGTGTCTAAGATGTCCAAATGTTCCTACCTAGCCCAATGCTCATCTCGTCCAGGAGGCCATGTTAGCCCTCACTGCTTCTTCCATCAAATCTAATCACCATGCACATCACTCATCTGGCTCCTGCTTAACTGCCTCCCACGTCTCTGGCTAATCTTTTCCATGGTACATGGAAAGGGCCAGCTAGGGCTTTGGAGTTAGTCACACCTCAGTCCAAATCCCCGCTGCACCTTGTGTCAATTTGTTAGGACTGCCATAACAAAGTGCCACAGACTGGGAGGCTTAAACAAGAGACATTTATTTTCTCACAGTTCTGGAGTCCAAGATCAAGGTGTTGGCAGGGATGAGTTCCTCCTGGCCTCCTGGCCTCTCTCTCTCTTTGCCTTATAGCTGGCCCCCTTCTCCATATGCCTTCATATGGTCATCCCTCTGTATGCCTGTGTCCAGCCTTCTCTTCTTGTAAGGACACCAGTCATACTGGATTAGGACTTACCTTACAACCCCATTTTAACATAATGATCTCTATAAAGGCCCTGTACATTCTAAGGTACTAGGGATTAGGACTTCAACATATGAATTTTAGAGGGGGGTACAAATTCAATCCCTGATATACCTTTAGTTGGAGCAGGGGTTTGTAACCTGAGGTTAATGTTACCTCGTCTATAAAATGGAGTTAAAAATCATTCCTAGGATTATAAATATTAAACAAAATCCTATAGATCAAGAATCTTATACTGAATAACGTTCTAGAAGCCTAGTTTGTTTTCCACTGTCCCCATTCCACCTTGACTCCCTACCCCACAGCAGGGCCTGTGCCTCCTCATGTCAACCAACCAATAGGTATTTGTTCCCTGATTTCAATGCAGACAGACTGAGTAGCCTACTGACATCTGGGTGCCTCTCTCTGATCCTATTGAAACATAAAAGAGGAGAAACATAAAACACAGTGCAAGAAAGGCAGGGAGCAGAGTGACTATGGGAGCCAATGCTAGATGGAGTCAGCCTTTGAGCAAGTTGCTAAAGCTCCCTCTGCCTCCATTTCTCCTTCACAGAAGAAAATTAAGAGGAACGCACAGCAGTAGAATTGTTGCATAGATCACATGAGAAAACCATCATGTGGCCACCAGAGTCCTCCATGAATATAGCTGTTACTATCGTTACTGTCAGGATGTGTTCAGCATTGTCTGCAAAGATGGGACAAATGCATTATCTCACATATTTATGAATTTTTTGTAGTGAGAACACTTAAATCTACTCTCAACGATTTTCAAAATGCAATGCATTGTTATTCACATTAGTCACCATGTTGTGTAACAGACCTCTTGAAGTCATGCCTCATATCCAGCTGAAGTTGTTTCTTTAAATCTATCCCAACGTCACACTGGGGCCTCCAAATGTTAGGCATTTTCATACGGATACTACTGATGTAGTAGCACCATTAACTTGTTTCATTTAATGAGCAAAAAATGTTTTTTGAGATAATTGAACCAAACAAGGGACTTGGATAATACTTATGTCCTACAGTCAGGTTGCTGAAGGCCAGCCTACCTTGAGTGAAATTGGCAACTGTCTACCTATCATCATATAAAGTCTCTTCTATGCTGCTTCTCTCACGGCAAAGCATAGCCAAATAGCCCTACCCTCAGCCTCTCCTTTGCATTGAAGTCACTAAGCCCTTTGTGAAGTTTCAGTAGCTGGCCTGGAACAAAGGGGAGTCTGTCAGCTACTGACTTAACTCTAGCTGAGAGCAGTACCTGAGCAATGGCATTCAGGATGGGTAAATTTCAGAGAGGGGAAAATTGGAGTGCACCTACAAGGTAGGGAGTCTCCAAACCCACTCTCACTTTTGACACCAACTTCAAGTTCTGAGGTGCCCAAGACTTTAATTATTCACTAGAAGTACAGAATTCACTGAAAACTGTACACTTATAGTTAAGTATGGTGAAAGAATACAAATTTAAGGTCAGCCACGGGAAGAACACATGGGGCAGAGTCCAGGAGAGCTCCATGTGCGGAGCTGTTCTCTCTCAGTGGAGCCATGAACAGCCAGGCTACTCCTGACAAGTGTGTAACAATACACACCAAGTGCTGCCAACCAGGAAAGTGCACCTGTGTCTTGGTGTCCAGAGTTTTTATTGGGATTTGTTCATGAAGATGTGGTTGACTACGTGACTGTCAGGTATTGACCTTTAGTCTCCAGCCTTTCTGGAGATCAAGTTGATACTACATAGCCCCAAACCCCCACTTTGGCCAAGACCCTCTTGTGGAAAAATAACCATATCTGTTTCAGTGTCTGCATTTGTTATAGCATGTATATCACAGACACAGCAGTAGGGTCAGTATGAACACGCCTAACATTTGGAGATCCCAGTGTGAAATAGGGATAGATTAAAAAAAAAAACTTTAGCTAGATAGGAGGAATAACTTCAAAAGGTCTGTTACACAATGTGGTGACTATCGTTAATGAAAATAAGTTGTATTTTGAAAATCACTGAAAGTAGTTTTTTTATTATTTAATTACTTTTTTTAAACAGAGTTTTTACTACTGTTGCCCAGGCTGGAGTGCAAGGGTACAATTTCAGCTTACTGCAACCTCTGTCTCCCAGATTCAAGTGATTCTCTCACCTCAGCCTCCCAGGTGGCTGGGATTACAGGCAAGCACCAGCACGCCTGGCTAATTTTTTGTATTTAGTAGAGATGGAGTCTTACCATGTTGGTCAGGCTGGTCTTGAACTCCTGACCTCAGGCGATCCACCTGCCTCAGCCTCCCAAATTGCTGGCATTGATTATAGGTGTGAACCACCTCGCCTGGCCGATAGTAGACTTTAAGTGTTCTTACTACAAAAAAGTCATACTCTGTGACATAACACATGTTAATCAATGCAATCGAGCCATTCCACAATGTATACATATTTCAAAACATCATGTTGTTCACAACAAATATATACAATTTTTATTTTCTATTAAAATTAAATTTTAAAAAAGAAACAACATCTCTATCTAGAAAGTCATTACATACCTTTTCATATTTTTGTCCTGATATGATAACTTGTTCTACTACTATCCATATCTATGACACACTTGTGCAGAACTATTGTTTTGTTTTTGTTTTAGAGATAGGATCTCTGTTGCCCAGGCTGGAGATCACAGCACACTGTAGCCTCCATCTCCTGAGCTCAAGCTCAAGTGATCCTTCCTCCTCAGCCTCCTAAGTAGCTGGGACTACAGGTGCACACCACCACACCTGGCTAATGTTTTTTCAGGTTTTGTAGAGACAGGATCTCATTATATTGTCCAGGCTGGTCTCTCAAACTCCTGGATTCAAGTGATCCTCCCACATCAGCATTCCCAAAATGCTGGGATTATAGGTGTGAGCTACCGTACCTGGCCAGAACTATTAGTATAGCAATTAGATGATGATTAACTAAATCTAGTGTTTCCTCAGGCCAATAATTTTCCATCAGTATAACATCCTGAGGAGGCTTTCACTTAGTTTCCTAATATATTTGATCATCAACAGCAGTACCATCATAAGACTTATTCACATAAGGGGACTGAATCTTATAATGCCAGTGCTACACCATATCGCAGTATGGTTGCAGATGTAACCTGAAAAGTAAGTCAAAAGATACACGCACATTAGTAGAATCTGACTCAGTCATTATCAATTTGGTCCAGGTCATGATCCTATTATATGAACGAAATGTCACCCAGAGCAATGCCACCCACTTAGGTTTGCAGGTTTCCATTCAGCCTTGTCATGTTCCCAAAAGCAGGAGTGGTCTTTGCAACACATGACTTCATCCTTTCAGGCATTTGCATGAAGCTAAAAGACAATATTATCTCTATCAAGACATCATTGTAATATTGGAATTCCCTTGTTGCACAACCTACCTATTCATTCATTTACCCTTAGCTACTATTCTTCCTTCTATCCATTTATCATTGATTTTTTTTTCAAATAGAGATGGGGTCTCTCTAGATTGCCCAAGCCATCTCCACCTCCTGGGTTCAAGGGATCTTGCCACTTCAGCCTGTCAAAGTGCTGGGATTACAGGCATGAGCCACAGCACCTGGCCTATCATTGATTTTCATCCAAACTTCTCTATCTTTGGAAAGACTGTTGGTTTGGGCACTGTGCTGATACACACTGCTGATAGCAATACTGGTCTAGCAGGTGCCTGTCTCAAAGCACTTCCATTTAATAGGGTGAATTTACATACATACAGAACTAGTAGGCTATTTTGACCACTGGGCAGTAATATATCGCATTCATCATCAAGACCAATTTTGCCGGATGGGCTGAAAGCACAGTCTACCCCAACAGGCACTTGGAAATTTTAACAAAAGTTCAACAGTATAGTATCCCTGCTCTGGCATCCAGTTACAGCTCTGGTTCTGTGATCACTGAATCAGGTAGGAAAAAGAGTTAAAGCCATGCAGGGAAAAGCAAGTTGCAGTGATGAGGAGAATTGTATGGTCATATCAGCACTGTTCTCCAACCCCTCTTCCTGGATGGGACCCCAAGAAATGGTCTCTGCCAATGAGAGAGCTGACACACAGTAAATACAGAATAACCAATCCTTTCTCTTTCCCCTGTTGCTGAGATCTTAGCTGATGATAGGAAAGATGCACCATTTGCCAGATGTGTGTTTGTGCTGATCAGATGTTGGCCTTGCCATTTGTCTTTCTATAGTTATCCATAAAGCAGGCAAAGTCCTTCACCCTCATAGGAAGGGGAGTGTCCAATGGCGGGAAGCAGGGAGTTGTCATTCACCAGGGCAAGAAGCAATTCCTGAGAGAGAAAACAGGGCCTGAGTGGGGAAGAGATTCAACCTCCTGTGATGTGGATTTTGAGTGATCTAAAGAGAGACTTCTCAGGAGGAGAGGCTTAAGGATAGTAGAGCAGACAGAATAGTAGCCTCCCAAAGAAGTTCATGTTCTAATCCCTGAAACCTATGAATTTGTAATCTTTTATGGCAAAAGGAGCTTTGAAGATGAGATTCAGTTAAGGACCTTGAGGTGGGAAATCATCCTGAGGAGCCCATTTAATCAAAAGAGCCCTTTTAAGGGAAAGAAGGAGAAAAGAAAGTCAGAGTCTGAAAAGGAGATGTAACGAAGGAACCAGAGCTCAGGGACAGAGGTTTGAAGGTGCTGCAACTGCTGTCTGCGAGGGTGGAGGAAGGGGCCACAAGCCAAGGAGTGCTGGCAGCCTACAGTAGCCAGCAAAGGCAGGGAAATGGGTTCTCCCTTAGAGCCTCCAGAAGGAATGCAGCCCTGCTGATACCTTGATTTTAGGACCTCTAACCCCCAAACTATAAGACAATAAACTTGCATTGTTTTCAACCACCATGTTTGTCAGTAATGTACTACAGCAGGAACAGGAAACTCATACCAACAACATCAGCTGGGAAAGGCAGGAAGTGAGGTCCCCTGCATGACTGTTTTCTTCTTTCAGTGGTCCCACAAGGTCAGTAAATAAAGAAAGCAAGGCCAATTTTAGGACTGCTTAAGCTGGAATCCCTAGCCCATAGATAGGATTTGAGGAATCCTCATACTCTATGCAATTGTAAAATTTTATATGGCCAGTTTTGGTGAGAGATGGTCCAGGAATCCATGACTCCTGAAAGGTTAAGAACTACTCACCTTAAGAAAGAGAAAATCCAAGCCAAATAAAAGAGCCCTACAGTCAATCCAGAGAAGTGATGTCGGGAGTCAGATGAAAGAGAATATCAAACTTCTGCACTCCAGGAACAAGGCAAAGGGAAGATCTGGTGGCTAGGTAAGCCTCAGGCTGGTGACTAGGCTAAGCACGATGGCAGAGGGGGCCTGCTCTTCTTTGGGGGTTGAGGATATGATCTTGGTTTAACAGAGATGCATAAACAAAAGTAAATAGAAATTCAGCTTCAGTCATCCTGAAAAAGGAGAATTTGCTTAATGCACTGAACTATGCAGAATAACAGACACCCCAGCATTTACAGGAAATATAAAGAAGTGGCTTATGGCCTTTGGTTCACCTTTCACTCTTGTCCTATCCCAAGGCAAGACTCTGGGTTGGATCCAGGGAGGCAGAACATTTGTGCTGGGAAGTCATCCCAAGGAAGCCCTGCCAGTGATGGTTTCCCTAATCCTATTAAGACTGCTGCGCTTTCAGGGATGGGGGCCAGAGTCCGTGTAGGGCCAGTTATTGCTATGGAAAACAGAGGCTCCCAAAAAGTTCCTGGCCGTGAAAAGAAGATCTTTTGCTTTGCTCATTAACTGCTAAATTATCGTTTTTTGACCTAAGAGTAAACAAACCAAAACCACATGTTCCTTTGTAATTCAAATGAATAGATTATTCCAGATTACAGAAAATCATGCCTGAAGATACAAAGATTTAAAATGCAGTGTGAAGAACTTCTAGTGATACCCAGTGGATCCCAGGATTCAGTGGAAAGGCCACTTCATTAGGTGTCTCTGTCTAGCACATACCCAGGCAATCTTGAAAAAGATTAAGATAGGTCACACAGAGGAGTGACCACTGCACATCTGGTGCAGTGATCTCAGGACCTTCAGGAGTACGTGTGTGAAGGGGAGAGGGGAGAATGGCAAGGACCACTGGCATTATTCAACCTAGGCCACTTGAGCAGTTGTTAATGCTGACCCTGACTCCATGGTTGTGTTAAACACATTCACAAAATGTCACTTAGCATGATTCTAAAATAAAGACAAGTGAAGTGTGTGTGAGTGAAGGGGGTAGGGGAGAAACGAAATGAAACATGTGAGAGGAGAGTGTGTGTCTCAGCTGCAGGAGTGAAAATGTGTTTTCTCCATTAAAAAATAGTTTTTCCATAAAGTTCTTTCTAATGACAAGCTAATAAAAATGTTAGCTTGGAAATCTTGTTTAATGGACTCACCTAATGGGCTGGTGCCCACTCTGAAGTGCAAAGAGAAGAAGGGTTCTCATAGGTCCATCAGAGGAAGATGTTAATAGCCCAGCACTGGCTTTCTCACCCCCGGGCATTTGCACTGGCTATTCCTTTTTTTATTTTATTTTATTTTACTTTAGGTTCTGGGGTACATGTGCAGGTCATGCAGGGTTGTTGCATAAGTGCATACATAACCAGCTCCTTTGCTGCCTCTATTCCCCCTTTGACTACATCCGGCATTTCTCCCCATGTTATCTCTCCCCAACCCCCCTCAAATGCCCCCAGTGTGTGATGCTTCTCTCCTTGAGTCCATGTGTTCTCATTGTTCAACACCCGCCTATGAGTGAGTACATGCTACTCTTGCTACCTTGACTACTCTTCTGCAGCTATCCTCATAACCCATTCTCTTATTTCATTCAGGTCTCGGCTCATAGGTTCACTTATCAGAAAGACCCTCCGTGACCAACCCCTCTAACACACATGCAAGGGCAGTGAACAGTGCCTTACAGACAGCAGGCCCTCAGTGCCTGTCTGCTGAAAGTTGTTGACTGACCAGCTAATAATGTCTCACTGCAGCACCTTTCCAGGATACATGACAGTTGGAAACGCTAGCATCTTGACATCACCATGTGATAACATCTGCAAGACATCAGAGATGGGAAGACACTGGCCTATATTCAAGGAGCCCACTATCTAGTTGGTGAGCCAAGCATTGCACACAGAAAACCAAGTTAACACAGCCTAACCTACTACACAAGCAAGATTCTGTAGGAGTGTTAGAAGACAATGCAATTATGGAATGGTTGGTACAGATGGAAAGTTCTGAAAGTTCAGAGAGAGAGAACAATGTGGAGACGGGCAGGCCGGTTGATGCCCTGTTTTAAAATAATCTGGAGGAAAACGATCAAAGTCCCTCACTCAGGCTCTAGCATATCTAACTCACAGCCAATCAGTAATGAACGACCCAAGAAGCTATTAACTGCAAGCTCTGATTTCAGGCAGCTAGGGACTTCTCTGGGCCCCCACATACCAGTTAGACTTCAACTCTAACCTAAAGTTACCTCTTCCTCATTCTAATGCTAAAATTCACACCCAGGGCTGGAGATTTACAATACTAATGCTACATACAGTATATGAAGCAGCATGTTGAGCCACTGCACAAGCACTAGAAAACCTTCCCCTACATATGCCCTGATGCAATTTTTTCCTATGAGGAGATCCTATAAAACTAACCCACACACACCCTACCCTTGGGAAGCAGCTCACTGCTTTTTCCTCTCTCAATGCTAGCTCCCTTGTGCACAAGCTGGGATAGACTTAAACTTACCTTTGCTGCTATATTTGGTGCTATCTCTTGATTTCTATCCTGGGAGATTGCCAGGACCCCAGGCACCAGTAAAATGTGAACAAGAAGAATCCTTCCCATGGGAGCTAAGCTCTGACAGAAACAAACAAACACATACACACATACTAGATGCACGGGTACCTAACCCAGGGTAAGGTATGGGTCAGGGAGGCACCTGCTTGGGGCACCCATTTATAAAGAACTCTAAACAATCACTGGAATAAGTTGGAATTATGGTGCCAGGTAATTTGTCATTCTCTAAACATGCCAAAAATTGGTTTCTGCTCCTTTTCTGTGACTAAAAAAGCCCTACTTTTTCATTTGAACATGTAACAGAAAAATAATTATTTAGTCTCTCTCCACTTTCTATGACACTTAGAAAGTTTTTTTTCTCATTCAGTCAGTTAATAAGTTTTGATTAAGTGCCTTTTCTGCACTCCAGGACATTTTTCTAGATTTTAGAGTTACACCTTGAACGAGAGAGCTAAAGTTTCACCTTCTGGGCTACGGTCTCACCAGCAGTGGTTCACAGGGAGCAGAGTCCACTGAAGGCTTTAGTGGGTACTTCTGTGAGCATGCTTCCCAAGGATCTACCCTTAGCCTTGGGGGACTCAAGATTTTTGCATTTGGCTGTATGCATGTTACACTTTAGTTAAATGTTTATATAAAAAATAGATTATAAGGAAAAAAGTTAATGCTTTTTAATTGCCAGCCAAAAGGGTTAGGGTGCAGATATCCCAGGGTATGCTCAAGTTAAAAATAGTCTATTTAAAAAGACATTTGCTACAGGTTAGCATTAGGGAAACCTGGGAAGGGTATATATGAGCTCTTTGTGCTACGTTTGCAACTTTGTTATAAATCTAAACTTGTTTATTTTTTTTTTTACAGACATTTGCTAAACAACTTCTATGGGAAAAAGGAATTGCAGATGAATTAGCTTGCCCACTTAGAAGACATCCTCATTAAGTACTTTATTAGCATTATTCATTCAATTATTTAACATTTAAACAATTAGTGTTCTGCTTTTAAACATTCCATCTAAATAGATCCACACCATTGGAATGTGGGAAGAAACCATTAGAACTATTTGTATTTATTTTTTTCCCAAAAATATTCATTTCTTTAGTGTATGTTTCAGGATGTACATAACATCTTAGTAGAGTAGTTCAAATATATAATTTATATGCAAATAAATATACACATTAGAAGAATACATTCCCATAGTATCTTTCTGGTAGAAGTACTTAGTCAAAATAATTTGGAGACCACTGAAAATGTATATTAATTGCATAGCATCCTAAATCTTTGTTTATTATCTATCTTTCCACTTGTACTTCAGGGAAGGAATCCCAGTTTTTCATAGAACTATGCACATAGTAAGTACTTTGTTGCATTTATGGAGTGCCTATACTCTGTATCCTCCTTGCTACCTTTGTGTTTTGAGAGCAAAGGAAGTGCAGTCAACCTGGGGATCAAGTACAGAAACTGACTCATCCAGGTATTTAGAAAGCCCATCTCTTCTTTTTTAATCACTTTTTGTTGCCTTTTATTTTTCCTTTTTAAAATTTTAATTGCCATGGTTTGTATGTGTTTTCTGCTTTAAGCTGCCGCAAATCCTTTTTTGGAGGAGACAGAGCATAAATCATAAATAGTTATAGGAACATTCTATGAAAAAGCACTAGCTAAACAACTGAAAAGGATAAAGGCAATTGCAAGAGGATTGCTCAACCTATTTAGCAGAAGTGGTCCTTTTAAGCACTTTATAAGCAAGCATTTGCATTTTAAACAATTAATGTTCTAATTGCTAACATTCTATTCACATAAAGCCAATTCCTTTTGGCAATGATTTGTTAGCCTAATACATAACCATTTCTGCTTGAACTGAATGCAACGGCAGGTCTTTGCAAAAACACTGACAGTGTACACTACAGTATGTGACAGTATGTGCCTTTGCTTCTCCTGCAGGACCCAAAACACTGCCGTGCTCACGGCTGGTGCTTTACAAATAAGCAAAAGATAGACTATGAGAAGGAAAGGAATCTTTATAGATAATTTATTCAGAATGCCACATTTTGTAAGTCAGGAAACTTAGACACAAAGAGACGAAGAATCCCACCTAAAATTATCCAATAAATAAATGACGAAGTTTGGTCTAAAACCTGGGTTTTAAGCTCCCCGTGTAGGGCTCTTGTAACATCAAACTCTCCTTCAGTTGTTAAATTGGATTTAATTTAGTTTAACCCTTTTGGTAATTCTCACTGTCCATTGAGATAATTAACCCAAATTACTACAGCTTTAGAGGGATTATGATGATTTCATCTTTGCTCATTATTCTGGGACAAGAACTTCCTGTCCATGAGGAGAAAGTGCCCATTCTCTATTTTTGCCCAGTTTCTGACAGCTCCCTGACATTTGGAATGGGGAGAAGTTACAAAAATCTAACCCCCATCATGGGGAACTCTGTTGCCAAATATTGCGAAGGACCAAACTGAGCATCATCCTGGGAGTCAACTTCTTCATCTAATTATTTGTGAAGAAATCAACTCTGTTTTTCTGAGACTCATCATGCTATTGCTGCTCCTCACCACCCACCACCAAGACAAACTCTTTGATGAGAAAGCCCAGGCGACAACCGGTAATAATGCAACAATGGGCCTTCGCTTCATCAAAGGTGGCTCCAGGAAAAATAATTACAAGCAGGGATGCTCTCCAAAACCCACAGATGGCTCCACCAGCTCTTTCCCCAGAGTTAAAGACAGACCTGACAAACACTATCAGCCTCAAGGATATCAAAAGTGGAGAGAACCGGAGAAAAGGGGGGAAGATGAAGACATCGCTAGCTGGACCAAAAGAGACATGGAGGCAGTGAGCGGCAGGAGCGGGGACTCTTGAGGGAAACAGCATCACAGCTGACATCATCCAGGCAGGGCAAGCTGAGAAACAGCTGAGCTAGCAAAACAAGCTCCCAGCAGGCTCTAGAGACAGTCCCGCAGCACAAAATAATCCTGCAATAATCGTTCTGCAGCACAGGCAATTCCAGCAAAGCAGAGGCGGAATCCCAGTCAAATAAAATATTTCTTAAGACAAAGCAAAGCCGTATGGACACATTTACTCTCATTCTTTGGCCTGGATGGGTCCTACCCTCATCTAAATGATCTCGGAATGATTAATAGTAGTTGGCCAAGATAGGGAGACCTGAGTTCTGAGCCTACCACTGGCTACTCATCTAAATGCCAGGCACTCATTCCAAGTCTTTAGACCAGTTATTCTTATTTATAAAAATAAAGAGTTGGGTTAAATCTATGGTTTTCAATTTTTAAGCGTGAAATCTTTTTTTAGAATTACCACAAAGCATTTTACATGGAAAGTCATGATTAAATAGATCACGGGAGAGCCTTCAAGTGGAAATGGAAGTGGAAAGTATACAGCTTGGCTTAGAGGGCCACCCATCATCAACATGCAGCTGAGGCCCCTTCTTAGACCCCAGTCCTTGGGGAGTTTGAAGCTACTGGACTAGGAGCTCAGAAATGTTTTCCAGCTGTCTGGCTTTGTGATACCATGTTCCCGAGAACCTGTGGATATTGGATGGTAGTAAGATTACTGTGAACTACGTGAGGTGGACTTTGAAGAATATGTCAAGCTGGGGCAACAAAATGAGAGAGGAGGAAGTGTCCTAGGCAAGCAGCAAAAACATCAGAAAGCAGCAGAAGTGGCTCTCCAGAGTGTTTGGGGAGATACTGCAGACTCCACAGTGTAGAGTGAATGTGGGGTCAGTGCTTCCCAGGAATGTTAGCAGCAGGACCCTACTTCTGCTAAACCCTACCCCAGCCTATGGGAAATGCTTTCTTACAAAGTCACAGGGAATAGCTTGGCTGACAGCAAGATAGTCCTCTCACCTCAGCTGTGCACAGAAGCCAAAACCTGCCCACCTTCTCATCTGAGAGAGAAATGGGGCACCCATGAAGGTCTGGTACTTTCACACAATTGCTGTCTTTGTAGCAAGGTTACACAGATGGCTGTTCCCATTTAAAATCATACCAGCTTCCTGAAACAGGAGCTGTGCCTCCTTTTCTTGGGGAGCTTCCAGTTTGTCTAGAGAAAACAGACATATATTTCTGGCAAGAGAAAAATACAGAATGAACAATACAATAAAGTCTCAAATATGCAATAGAGTTTGCAGGTGGTGTCGATGTGTCCTTGGGAAATTGGCAGAACAATACAAATTGTGAGGAACACCTACCTTCTGATTGTCTTCATGGTAACCTACAAGAAGAAATACATTAGAAAATAGATTCTTGAAAAGAAGGATGTAAATGCACAGGGGATGCCCCAGGAGCTCATTGCTCTGGGTGGTACAACAGGATTACCCTTAATACTGATGAGTCATCTTGCATTTTGCAAGAACTGGTGGTAGAATGCCTTCAAAGATGGCCACCAGCAATCCTGCCATCCCAGTGTGCACCATAGCACTCCTCCAATCCAGACACAGAGTTTATCTCTTCCCCTTTTGAATCTGTACTGGCTCTGCAACTTGGTTTAACCAGCAAAATGTGACGAAGGTGACACAGCCAGTTCTGGGTCTAGCTCTTAGGAGACCTGGAAGCTTCTGGCTCATCTCTTAGAGGCTAAACTATTGATTCACGAGAAACCACAGGGAGAGAGATAGTCCCTTCTCTACATGGAGAACGAAGGTACTTCATGTGACAGTCAGCACCAGGTTTTCAGACATGTGGGTGAAATCATCTCAGATAGTTCAGTCCCAGCAGAGCACGTAGATGAGCTCCCCGTTGAATGTAATTATATGAGTAATCCTATCAACACCACATGGAATAGAAACACCACCCAACTGAATCCAGCCTACACACAGAATTGTGAGAAATTATAAGGTATTGTTGTTTTGAGTCAAGAAGTGTTGGGTGGCTTGTTACACAGTAGTAGATAATGGTAGATAACTGACACACTTGGACCGAATGATAAGAAACTGCATTCAAGAAAGAGAGGATATGGCCCTTATTCTCCAAGGCTGAGGTACTGAACTGGAGATCCATGGGCTTTGGGGGACTTTTGGGGGTAGACTCAGGGAGTCCAGAACTCTCCCTGAAACTGCATGCAAAATCATAAGTTCCTGTGCATATGTTTATTTTTCTAGGGAATGAAATCATAAAGTTAATCAGATCCTCTCACCTCAGGAGTTCCCAAGCTAGTTGGGTCCCGAAAGAAACAAAGAAGACAATATATCTCCTCACTGTGACTCCAAATATCATTTAATCTGGTTTAACATACTCACACATTTTCCAAATATAGAACAAGTTTTTCAAAGGAACTAAACCTTCATTCATAAAACAGATAAAAGTGAAACTGCTCCAAGTGAAGTAAAGGCTTAGATCCCACCCAATGCTATTTTACCATCATCTCCCATGGAGGCCCCCAAGACACCCCTGAGATTAAAAGCCACTTGTCATGGGAGTGATTTTTTTCCAGTCCTTTTACCTTTTCCAGAGTGTCATGTACATGGAACCATACAGTGCATAGCCTTTTGAATCTGGCTTCTTTCACTTAGCATCATGCTGCTGAGATTCATCCATGTTGTTCCATCTATCAGTGGCTCTTTCTTTCCTATTACTGAGTCATAATCCATCACTTGGACATGGATTTCTTTATTCATTTACCTGTTAATGAAAATTTGAGTTGCTTGCTCATAAGTTTTAAGTACTGAAAGAAGAAGTTTCCAGGGAAATTTGAGAACCTCCTTCCCTGAGCTTCAAAATTTGTTTGAGTCTTCTGTGAGGGCGACAGAGGCAGAGGAAGACCCCCAGTGACCTGGATTTTGGCAAGGTCAGGCTAACTGTGTCACCGAAATCGACAGCCTGGCTTCCTGCTGCTGATTTCCGCCAGCGTGTCATTTGCTGGGTGTGGGAGTTCTACACAGCAAAGCAGGGGAACACGAGCCAATCTGACCCCTCCCTCCCTGTGCCCACCCACTTTGGGGTAGGTTGGCATCGTTGCACACACAAGGACACAGATGAATTCCCAGACAGTTGTGTAACAGCATCAGTGTAACAGATAGGCGGGTGTCACAAAGCCTGGGCGCCCTGAACCAAACCATCCCAGCTTTATCGCATTTCACAGCGTGTCAGGCCTCCCCTTCCCATCCGCTGTTCCATACAGGGCCCTGAAATCGATACATGCTCTGGATATCCCAGGAGAGACCACATCCAAAACTGCCTCTGCAGGCTGTGCCTTAGTCTTGCTGCCTGAAACAGGCCTCCCAGCAGCCTGGACACTTGAGAGACAATTGCAGTTGGAGGGCATTCTTTTCTCCCCTGGTGCCAGTAGTTTTATAGGCATCCTTTCCTGCTTGGAAGACCCCAGGAAGTGGACACAACATAGCCTGTGAATTTTGCCTGAGGGATTGTAAAATATGTGCAGTCACTTGTAATGGAACAAGGAAATGTGTCGGCCCCAAAACATCATTCTACGGGTTGGCATCAGAAAGGGAAATCTCCCAGTGAAAATGAGGCTGCAGTTGGTAATTCACCATTCTCTCCTCCTTGCCTGTCCCTGCTGCCACTGTTACAATGATCTCCTGCCATGCCAATCTGGCCCCAGCTGAGCAAACAAGATTTGTAATGTCTGGACTGCTAAGATCCCACTGAAAGCATGAAGCTGAAAGGTGTGTACTGCAATGGAAGATTTCCTGCTTAGCTCTTGAGCTCTCCCAAAAGCCATCTTAGCCACAGCACCCAGGAAGATGTATAGATATCTCCTGATACTTGGAGTCTGTACCAAGACTCAGAAGCCTAGCTCATTCCCTCACCTGCTAGGATTTGCAGCCTTCACAGTTCAAGTTCTGGTCTCAGAATGTGCCTCTTTCTTAAATGAATTCCATAAGTAAGGCTGCATTAGCTATGGGAAACCCAACCTCTGACTTGCAGGGGCATGGCTCGACTGTAGCATTCCTTAAAAAAAACCAGCCTGTCAATTGTGCAGCATGCTCAGCTATGGCATCATTGGAGTTGGGAGGCCAACATGGCAGAGAGGTCAAGGACAGGGCCTCCAGGATCAGACCGCCTGTCCTACCACCTCTCCACTGTGAGGCCACGGGCAAGTCACTCAACCTCCTTAAGCCTTAGTTTCCATATCTATAAAATAAGGCGATAGTAACGCCTATGGGCGATAATTGAGTAATAAATGTATCAATAAATTACATATCTTGGTGCCTGGCACATAAGTAATTAATCCATAGAACATATTGTTCTTGATAGGTTCTTATGGTGCCCTCCTAAGGATAAGTTTCTGGTTGAGTGTAACACTTCCACGGATCAGGCTGCCTTAGCACTCCAGCACCCTCTCGCTTTCAGGCTGCATGCTGGGGTTCCGAGTCTAGACTCTGCATAGGGGCTGTCAGAGCAACAGGGGATCGCTGGCCCAAGGCACCACAGGCAGCCGCATGCAGCACAGGGGCAGAGGTGGCTAGCCAAGTTGGCCAGGCCTTCACATTGGAGTCTCAGTTCCAGGGGCTGAGCAAATAGGGCATTCATGTACAAAGCCAAGAAACTAAAACAGCCACCTCAGGGGAAAGTTGCAGCAGCAGGAATAAAAACTCATCACCAACCTCAGGACCTTTTCCACTGGTTAGGTGCATAGCCACCAACAACCCCCCAGCCCTTCCTACACACCCTTGCCTCTGCTGCAGTAATCCCCACATACTTCCCTTGGCTTGAACGGTCTCTGTCTACATGGCACTGCTCCCGAGGAGCCCACCTTGGTTTCCTCCATTATGCTTTTGTCACCCCAAATAATTACACGGCTAGTGCTTTTCATACTTTATTCACTTATTTGAACATCAACTTGTCTGCTGCATTTTACTTTTATCTTAAGCTCCAAATATTCCTAGTTTATCACTGCATCCTCAGTATGTGCCAGAACAGTCGCTCCATTTGTTAAATAACTGAGAGAATAAATGAATGGATTCCAAAGTGCTGCATTAGCATTAGCTTGCATCATATAAAATTGCTGTTATTCAACCATTTTTGACCTCCAAAAACAGCAATTTTATGTTCTGACTTAATATTTACCATCTGGGGGATTTACCTTCATTTCTCTATAATAGATGTATAAATGCATAGGAAGCCTTTGGCTATTGCAAGCTCATTGCACTGGCTGGGACGCCATACCCCATCTCCAGAAATGTCACATGTAAAGTTCTTATAGCTATCCCTGATTCACATGTGATGAAACAGAGCAGAGTAGTTAAACGGCCTATCCCAGGTCAGTTTTGCTCATGGTTTAGATTATATACATGTCTGTTTACACATACTTGCCATTTTTAAAGCCCACATTCAGGAGCAAATAAAAAAATATCTTGGCAAATTGGCCTAAGGTTGGAGAGAAATGTAAAGGAGAGGACAAAACAACCGAGGGGAACATATATTGTTGAATTTAAAACAACATAGTTAATAAAATGCTATCACTGTTTTTGAACTTAATGGCAAGTGGGGTTTTTTATTGATTTAATTCTTTATACTCACCATTAACTCAATAAAATTGCTTTTAAATGGACCGAAGTGCTTTTAGCTCACGATTTTTGAATTCAATGAGTCATTTTAAAATTCACTTTATTGCTTTGCACATTCTGAATTAAGCGTTTCTCTGAATTTGAACAAGACCCCTTTGCATATGGACATGTTCGTAGAAATATGATTTCTCATACGCTCATTGCCATCTGCTGTAATTAAAGTCTGAGCGCGAGTCCATGGGCACAATCACCAGTGATTAGTCAGAAAGTTGTGGCTGTCAGCAAGGCCTGGTAAGAATAGAAGCTATGTGATCATTAAATTTTGGCAGGTGTTCTTCGAACCTTCATTGTGATCGTAACTGCTGTAAGTCACATGATTTTAGTCAATGGTGTTGAAATTGTTAATTGACATCTAGAACCTCAGCAGTTGTAGAGATCAGCTAGACACAGTTAACATTAGCATCATTTTGGACTTTGTTCAAAGCAGTGGGTTCCCTCACTCCCCATCCCCAAACTCCTAAGCTAGCAATAATAGTCAGTAATCAGTTCTGACAAAAGCTGCTTATGTTTGCTTTAGGAATCTTCTTTAGGCACTCTGATATAGCGATTTGCCCTGAAAAGCTTAGATTTGAGGTTATAATACAAATTCTACAAGTGGCATTGTTACCACATAAAAACTTTATTAGCAACTTTACAACCTTAAATCTTTTATAATACTAAAAACTCCTCAATATTGACATTCCTATAAACAATGGCAAAGAAAAAAAATCATCACTCCTGTAGCCTGCTAACTGCAAACATATTTTCCATGTGTTCTTCATCTTGCCATTCCTATTAATGCCTGTAAGAGGCAATGGCTTGACTTCTATTATAGAAAAATAATTTGAAAAGGAAACATTTCCGGTCTTCCTGGGTTCTGGTGTGAATGCCAGCACACATTCACTTGGTGAAATCATTGATTATTAATGCATCTACCTGCTTTCCCCATGGTGAGAAGTGACATGTTGGAGTGACATTTGTCACTCCATTTTGTACCAGGCACTCATTTTGCATGAGGCAAAATTGGTCTTGTAATGATGGCTGTGAGGTAGAGGATTAAGCTAATGACATTTGTTTAAACTCCAGCCACAGACCTCCAACTCCCTCTAAACACAGCTTTGGTTTGTCCCAGGCCCTCAGCTCCCTTCGTGCTGGGAAACTCCTGTTTTTCCAGGCAGAGGACACGGAGGGAAATGCTGATGAGGACAGTAAGGCAGACAGCTCCTCTTCTGCCCTTCCTCTAAAAGAAAAGAAAAAAGCAAATGAAAATGTGAAAAAGTCTGTTGGTGGGAGCAACAGACCAAAAGATACAAAAAGCAGAAGAGGAGGAGCAAAAATAGACATCAGGTCCATCTGTTCTCACGGCCAGGCAGGGGGAAGGGGAAATAATCGTAAAGGCATGCGTGAAAGTCAGTGTGTCAGGTCCGCCACAGAGCCGGCTCTGATGGGTTAGAGGAAGCGTTTGTAGGAGAAGAAAGGCAAAGCCACGAAATAGCACACAGACACCCTCAAAACGGGACTGAGAGTGGCTGACCAGTAATGTGGGTAGCGACTGACAGCTCAGACCACAAACATCAACAGAAACATCAAAACTTCTTTTAAAAGGCATTCAGTTGCTCAATCTGTGAAAATGAAAAGCAGCTAACTTTTTCCCAGACCACATTCTTATTACGGCTATCTATACCCAGATCCCAGTTCTGCACGTACAAGCAGCCCTGCCCTGACAAGGAATGGACATCCAGAAATGGTCTGCAGGTAAAAAGCTGTTGCTTATGCACTTAAAGATTAGAGTTTACCGGTTGAACTTATGGCTGCAGACTGTGTGTGCCCTTAACCTCAGATCCTTATAGCAGTCTTCATAATGAAGAACAAGAGCAAACACAGTCTCTCCACATTGCATGCTGGTCAGCCCTGTGTAGACAACTCACTTTCCATCATGTTCCCAAAAGCTCAATGGTTAAGAACCTCAGCTATAGACAGAATCCTAGCTCCACTGCTTTCCACCAATAGGATACCGAGCAAGTTACTTAAACTTTTCTGTGCCTCTATTTCTTCATCTGCAAAGTGTGGATAATAGCAGAAGCCTAGTTTATGGGTTGCTATAAGGGCTAAATGAGATCTTCATTTAAGATGCTCACAATATCCTCTGGCACATAGCAAGCATTCAGTAAATATGGGCTGCCATCACTCCACTTATAGCTTTTCCCATCGGCCAGGGCTGCTGAGAACCCAGCCTACTTCATACCTCCATTCTGATGAAAGGCCAAGAGAAACCTTTTCTAACTGCTTTTCATTCTAACTCTAGTGTTTCCTTTTCACCTTCCTCCTTTATCTCTGTATAGCATTTTCCTGAGTCATTTTCCCTTTGCTACATTACCTTGCTTACCGTTAATTGCCATTCTCACCACCTCCACCACCATCACCTCCACAATCATTTACTGAGCTACACATTTCATATCCTTATGTTCTATGTTCATCTTTTTATTCTATTTGTATTTTTGAAGGCACTGTTTTATATTTTGAAACCATTTCAAACCATTTCTGAAATAAAATACTGTATAAAACGTAGACTATAGGAAAGCATAAAGATGATACAAGCCATCTAAACTGGGCTATAAATCTCAGTGATTTTATCCATATTAAATTAGGAAATGATGCTATGTATTACTAGAAGTAAACATGCGTGAGATTTCCTTTTTTCCATTTTTTGTTAATGATGTATGTCTAATCCCACACAGGTTTTTTAAATTCTAGGAGCCTGCATTTCCCCTTCTGTAAAATGGGAATAACAATTCAGCAACAATATGCTTTTAGAGATTGTTTTTAAGATGATGGACCTGAAGGTATATTGGTAAAAATTTAGCCTGTGGGACAAATGTCAAACTGTACTCATATAGGCAAACATCCTAAAGGGCCTCACTGTGAACCACATTTGCTGGAATGTGCCTTGCCCTATCCCTTTTTTTTTTTTCCTAAGGTGCCTTCCTAGGTGATCAATGGACAAAGTGGTTTCCATAAAAAATGTGGAGCTGCAAGGACCCTCAAGGGGTCACAGGCGCCTGACACACATTCCCGGCCAGTGTTAAGACTGAGACCTTAAGTGTCTTGCAGAGAGTTGGAGAGGAATGCCTGGACAAGTGGTTAGAGGTTTTTTGGTTTTAAACAAACACGTATCTACCTCTCAGTCTCATTTGAATGATGTTTTCCGCTTCCAGCCCTCCAGCCTGTCTCTTTCATAAATGCCACAGACAATCTGAGATCTGAATGTAATGTTTAAATCTGCCTCTCCAGTTAAACAAAATCAGAAAATAAATTGCTCCAGAAATATTAACTGTTTCCCCCCACTGGGGCATAGACACGAGTAATAAGGAATATTTTAGTAACCAATTTCTATTTCACCTCATTTGTAAAACAATGCAGCATATTTCCTTGCTATTTACACAAAATGTTTGCCTCAGGAGTTGCTGGGCAACTTTGCTGCAGCCCTCGCTGTCCTCCATCCAGCCCCACATCATTCTGTAGGTTCCCTGACCTAAGCCTTACACCAGGCACCACATAAAACAAATCGCAGCATTGTCACAGGTCTGTATCAGCCTTAGTTCTAATGCTCATTCCTTTGCCGTTCTCGCACAACTCCATTCTTGTTCCTGATCATCGTAGCTACTGTTCTATCAATTTGCTGTCTTCAGCCTTTGTCCCTCACACTTGATATTTGGCATTTTCTTCTTGTGCTCACATTGCCTGACCACCCCATCTCCTGTCCCATCCCCTCACCCCACCCCAAGACGAGAAAGCTTCTGTCTCTCTTCTCTAATCTGCCTTGGTCAGCCGTATGTAACTCCTCTTGTTCAATCCAGCTCCAGGTTCCCTACCTTGTCACTACCCCGTCAGGTGGCACTTCTGCCAGGTTCACTTGAGTCACCTCCCATTTCCCAACCCACTCAGTAGTTCCTGAAACTTCTTCAACAGGGAACAGATTCATGAGAAACTTGGTCCTAGTTGTTCCCCAAGAAGGCCAGGGAATGGTACCTTCTGCTGTCCCCAGGAAGGTCTCAGGCTGCACAGGCACATGGTGCTGTGCATTTCTGTGGAAGAGGTCTGTTCACAGATGACTTCATACTATGCCTACATCAGGGGTTCTTGTAAACAAACTTGCTGCCTCTTTGCTTGGCAATGTGGAGATGGGAAATGTTGCCTTCTCAGCAGAAGAGATTGGACTTCAACTTGGCAATGTGTGGATGGGAAATGTGGACTTCTCAGCAGATGAGGGAGGTGTGTAGAGCAGTCTTTGTTGGCATCAGAGACAGACTATGGGGAGAAATGTGTGTGACTGCTCAAATCCCTTCCTTCACAGGGAGCCAGGCCCCACCCCAGCTGGGCACTGCCTCCTTGGTTTGGGGGTGTAGAGCTGGAGCAGGGAGATCTCAGCTAAGATAATAGGAGATGCTGGAGGAGGAGGAATGGGTGGACCACATCCTGGCATTGGGGGCCAAGAGATGAACAGCATCAAAGGCAAGAAGCAAAGTCAACCTCAGAGACAAAAACTGACGACTTGGAATGGGAGAAACTGAGATCTGGTGAAAGCTATTTGTCAAGTGGATGGGAGAAAGAGGTTGGGATGAGATGGGCTGAAGGGAAAGCCCAGAGCAATTGCCCCAAACAGCAGTGAGAGTGTTAGCTCTGCTTTCCTGGATTAACAAGAGTCTGATAGATAGCTCCATCTATTTATTGCACATTTCTTATTTATGTATTTAGACACATCCTCCTCCAGGGAGTCCTCAAGGAGGTTCAGTCTTGCATGGCAAACACCATAGAATATTCTAGAATTGATTTCTATCCTTTCACCTCCAAATCAGTGGTATTTTACCTCTCTAATTCTAATAAATTCAGAGGGAGGATTCATCTACACTGAAGGCTGGTCTAAGTCAAAGAAAACTTTTGAAGAAACACCATTTGGTAGTGAGTTCTTCCACACTGCTTGAAGTCACAGGCTAGAGGAATATTGGATGGGATGTGAAAACAGCAATTTAGGCAGTAGCCTGGAGTTGGGAAAGGGAAAGAAAGGGTTGTAGTTGTTGATATGTATGATCTTTTCCTTGAGATTCTGAGATCCTGGATTCTAAGTGCAGATAAAAGCACTCAAATATTTATGCCTACAAATACCTAGAATAATTAGGCTTGTTTTGTAGGGCCCACCACTAAAAGCAAGGAAACAATTTTGAATCTACCAGGGAAGTACTTAGTGTTGGAGCTATCCAAATAGTCGACTGCCTTGACAGTAGTGTGCTTCTCTCCCTGGGGTATCCAAGACAGGGTGGTCATTTGGAGGAAATGTAGAGGCTTAAGAGGGAGTGGTCATACTTAATGACCTAAGGTCCCAGGATTTTGGAAAATGACATATAAATCATTATCACACTGATTGAAGAACTTGAAAGTAACCCTTGTAAACTTGATTGTATAATTAATTTGTTTAGCAAATTCTCCTTTGTATAAGAGAGCTCAGCCTTGGTCGAAATTACCGCTACTTCAACATTAGTGGCATTTTCGCTCATGAGGATTTTATTGCATCACCAAATAATTTTATTGCAGTTCAATTTGCAGTGAGCTCTCACTCCATTAAAAAAAAAAAAAAAAAAAAAACGCAGAAGGGAAACAAGCTCCTACTTTCTGGTACCAGGATATAGATCTAAACTACAGACTGATTTAGGACCACTCAAATCTAGTATCGAGGGAAAATTTGTCTATTTAAAAAGGGGCTGAAATGAACTTAGTCATTACAGAAGCATTGATTGAATTGTCTGCAGTGTGGACATCACCTCCATCCTAACAAGGACCACAGCACATTCACCTTCATCCTGGAAAGCAGACCAGATTAGCTGGCTGATTATTTTTTGGCATCTTCTGCCACTAATGCTGACTGTAACAGGATCGATATTTACTCAATAGCAAACGTGTTATATTAGGAAACTAAGAAAAAATAACCAGAACAAACATGCAACTCAATTCAAAGAGCTGTGAAATCCCCTCCTTCAGGTTACCTTTCTCTGCAAGCAAAGACAGAAGTATTCTGCTCCTGTCTGTGTCTTGGGTGCTCTGGGGCCCCGAGAACACAATCACACTGCAGCAGTGACAGAGCTGTAGGCAGGTGTGAAGCCCACACAATTGTTGCAGATTAGTGACTCCTCAGCACCCAGGGACAATAGACACAGAAAGCAGCCCTGCCATAGAGTCTGAACACCAGCCATGTGCAGGGCTCCTCCAGCTTTCCAGCACAGCCCTGGCTCTTGATATCATTTGTCCCCCTGAGCTCCACATGCCAAGATAGAGGCAGCCAGAGATAGCATGTGCATTTCACAGTAGGCCAGGTTGGTGGTGAAGAGTTCCCGAGAGAGAGGCTGTGGAGCACAAGAAAAGCCAGATGAGAAATGGCCCCTGTAGGTACCCACCTAGCCTCCCTCCTTTCTTGCCTTTACACAGAGAGCTTGCTGGGCTAGGAGCTCCTCCTCATCCCCACGTTCTTTCCTTTTCCTTGCACCCAGTGAGGGCTACATACTCCTCCAGCTGGCTCTCTTCTACCCTCCTTGGGGACTCAGTGAGCTTTCCCTAACCCCAGCTCCTGCACCTCTTACTGTGCCCCCATCTCACCTGAGCTTCTTCCAGTTACAGTTTAGATCCTGTGGGGCAGCATTTGACCCTGCCCCATATCATTACCAGCTAGACAGGAGCTCTGCAAGGACAATCATGGTGTCTTGTCATCTCTACACCCCCAATGCCTGGCACATAGTAGGTGTTTATCAAGTATGCGTCGAAAGGATGAATAGGACACTTTTGAATTAACCAGTGATTAACATTTCAGATGTAAGTGTTCCTTCGAGAGGAAGGAGCATCATTTATGCCTTCCTTGGGGTGATTAACTTTTCAAAAAAAAAGGGTCTGGTGAGATATCTGCCCTTCAGGAACACAGTGTGGTTTCTAAGAAATATCCCCACTGCCACTACCCTGGAAAGCAGGCTACCAAGTTTACAACCCTGATGTGTGGGTCCCCTCCCCACCATGTGGTGGACACTGTTTCCCACTAAGCTGGGCTCTGGCACAGCCTTCTGGGTGCTTGCCTTCCTCTCTATGTAAATAACTGGATGACTCAGATCATTTTAGCAGTGGTCTAGACCCATGTACCCAAGTGTCCACCAGGTTGCCAATCTTCTGAAATGTCCTTATCTTTAATAACCAAATAAAGGACCTAAGTCCCAACTTAACAGCATGGTTCTTGCACCTCTTCATCCTTAAGAGTCCTTCTCTGCCAGGCACGATGGCTCACGCCTGTAATCCCAGTACTTTGGGAAGCCAAGGTGGGTGGATCACGAGGTCAGGAGTTCAAGACCAGCCTCGCCAACATGGTGAAAACCCGTCTCTACTAAAAATATGAAAATTAGCTGGGCATGGTGGCGTGTGCCTGTAATCCCAGCTACTTGGGAGGCTGAGGCAGGAGAATTGCTTGGACCAGGACCCAAGAGATGGAAGGAACAGTGAGCCAAGATCATGCCACTGCACTCTAGCCTGGGCTACAGAGAGACTCCATCTCAAAAATAAAAAAATAAAAAAAAAAGACTCCTTCTCCGTTAACACCCCTTTCCCGCAGGCTTGGGTATTAAGGGGAGACACAGCAGCTCTGCCTCTAAAGTTTCCCTCCCCATATATTTCCACAGGAATCCTATGGCCTGTCTCTCTCTTCTTAACCTCTCATGCCTTCATGTTGTGGGGTCTGTTCCCAATTGCAGGTCTTTTCTCCCCTTTTCTCTTGCCAGTTCTAGAATTACAAAATCTAGGCTCCTGATCTATAAGAGAAACCCTGAAATCACTGCAAATTCAGAAAATAATCAGCCTGCTCAACCAGGCTACCCTATGACTAGCATGCAGAATTATGTATTTCTTTAACACTGTAATTCTCGCTATTCTAGAAAAGGTTCAGGGTCTAACCCTGCGACCACCTAGCAGCCACAAAGGTCATTTCCCCAAACAAAATAGAAGTCTTCCCTTTGCCAAGAATGTCCTTCTGCAGCACACTCCTCTACCTCTCCCCAACCTAGAATGCAGAAATGACTCCTGATTCTTTAAGCAGCAAATGCTACTTTTCTTTTCTTGATACAGCTTTTATGTGGGTCTGCATCAAGGAAGCTGGAGGAGAAAAAATTCACAGCGTCCCTCTAAGCAAAACTTTCATAGCACCATCTGCCACAATATGGAGGAACCCTCCATAGGAAAGCTTGAAAAGGAGACACTGAGGACTCATCTCATCCATGCTCCTGCCCCCGAACACATGCTGTGGTGCAATGCCAAGCAACAGACTTCTTCCCTATTCTGAACTCTCCCCCTAAGCCTACCTTGATTTAACATCCTCAGATAACCTCTTGCTAATGAAACCTCCCCTTGCTTGAACTCCAACCCTATCCTTCCCACAGGAAGGATAACCAGTCAGCAACCTCCTTCTAGTTACTGTTTATTAACCATAAGATTTAGGAACAGTTAGGCTTCTGGTTCAGACACCACCTTCAGGGAGCTCAGTCAGAGACAAGAGCAAAATCACTCCTGTCCTGGGAAACACTAATTCCAATAGAAGACACGTAGGGCAACAAGGCCCCGTGCATGTGAGAGAAGCCTGATAGAAATCTCGATTGCTGGCCAGGTGCGGTGGCTCACACCTATAATCCCAGCACTTTGGGAGGTCGAGGTGGGCAGATCACTTGAGGTCGGGAGTTCGAGACCAGCCTAACCAACATGGAGAAACCCCGTCTCTACCAAAAATACAAAATTAGCCAGGCATGGTGGCACATGCCTATAATCCCAGCTACTTGGGAGCCTGAGGCAGAAGAATCGCTTGAACCCGGGGGGCAGAGATTGTGGTGAGCCGAGATCATGCCACTGCACTCCAGCCTGGGCAACAAGAGTGAAACACTGTCTCAAAAAACAAAAACAAAAACAAAAAATTAGCCAGGCATGGTAGCACAAGCCTGTAGTCCCAGCTACTCAGGAGCCTGAGGCAGGAGAATCACTTGAACCTGGGAGACGGAGGTTGCAGTGAGTTGAGATTGCACCACTGCACTCCAGCCTGGATGACAGAGTGAGACTCCTTCTCATATAAAAAATTTTTAAAAAGACAGACATCTCAATTTTTTTTTCGGGCTGTGTCTTCATCAGCATGTTCAGCTCCTACAAGTCTGGCTTGGGTAACAATATCTATAGTGATGGCTAACACTTTTCACAGCCTTATTATGTGCCAGACATTGTTCTTTGTTTCCAACTAACTGCCCATTAGCCTTAACTCCATTTTACTTATGAGGAAACTGAGGCACTATAAAGTGATAATTTATATGTCGGTAGGTAGTTGTAGATACCCGTCCAGTTTCCCCAACCAGGTATCAATCCTAGAAAGAGAAGCCTTGTCAGCAGAGAGTGTCTGGTGCACCTAGAGACTGGTAGCAAGGGACCCAACAAACTACAGGCTGCAATGACCCATTGCTCTCAGTAAGTCTTTCTAGCCAGGTTCTCCCTCAAAGAGCAAAAGGTCTCTCTTAACCAGATCCACTCAAATATTGAAGATTTGGTACCATAAGCTCTATCAAATATCCTTTGTATTGGAGGCAAGTCCAAATGCAGAAGTAAATAAAAAATAAAAGAGCTTATCACTCCCTCAAGTTCTAAGTTAACAGAAGAGATAAGACAAATCCCAGTTGACTAATAGCTCTGAATTTGGCCCCAGAGTACCTAGAAATGGTTGAATATATATAACAATGATCGCACATTTATCAGGATACATTATAGTCATTTATTTACCCATCTCTGCCTCAGTGGATTTTGAGTTTAAGGAGAGGCCCCACGCCTTATACATCTTTAGACTCCTGCTGCCTGGAGTAATCACTTACTTTTTTTTTTTAAAGCAAATGAACAAAAGAATAAATGGGTGAATGTATGTGGATATACCTCCAAACATCCACATGTATGTCATGTATGTAAATTATATACTAAGAAAGTCTCAAAATTGAATTATATAAATGCTAATGAACAGTTTGACTTTAGTCTTCTTATTATTTTCTAAATTTCTTTTTCCTACAGCAAGACGGTTTCAGAGACAGGGCCCCAGGATCGCCAGGTGATTGATTGCCTGCAGGACCAATCGGAGCTCCCACTTGTTCCAAAATTGATGGTCCCAGCCCCTCTGTGGTAGTGCAGTTTTTCATTATATGAAATGGAAAAGTGATTTAATAATTCTTTCTGTCTTACATTGCTTTAAAGAATTTCAGACAGTTAAAAATTGCATGGATTTTTTCACCATCTGTGTGAGAGTGGAGGAAAAAAAATGCTGGTTTTGTTTTTCCTATTTTTAATATGAGCCAGATGAAACAAAAAGATTGTTTCCCTGCAAACTATAGGTCAAGTACCTATAGAGACTCAGGGATGCTCTATAAGTTATCATATTATCTTTCTTCCTTGACAGGATATCATTAGGTGGTGTATCATTTCAACATTTATTATCTTTCATGTCCTTTTATCTTCACACTAGGATTTCTTTTAAAATTCCGATCTGTGCATTTGGTTTCATTATATAGCACTGTCTTTTACCAAACCAATTTTTGAATGGCTTTCAATATTCTTCAGTTCCACATTTGTCATCTCAACCTGAAACAGTGCCCTAGTTATGTCTGTTTTAGCTTGTTAAAAAGAAACCTATCCAGGGAATGAAGTGTTGGGAGATCACACCTTCAGAGGTAAGTGTTACGTGTCCAGGAGAAATGGAAATCACTCAATGAGGAAAGTCAACCATTACAGAAAATAAAACAAAAATGTTGAAACCAAATGTAACAACTGGTGTTTGTTTTTAGAATATCATCAATTATTTTAACATCTGGAAACATTCCATAGACTAGCAGCTTTCTCCTACAGCCCATGTGGGGATATCTCCTGATTCACAAATGGGGTTGCCCTGTGCAATTGCAAAGTGGTCCATAGTTTTCCTTTGCTTTCAGAGTCAATAGCTTAAAGAGCTTCTAGCTAAATATAAAAAATAAATGAGCTTTCAGCTTACTCCACTTAGTTGCAAATAGGGCAGTCTGACTGCATGACTGCCAATGGCCTTGCAAAGCATCTTGACAGTGTCTTAGGAAGTTCTGAGGACTTTTTCAGAATCCATTTGGATGTCTTTATTTCTGCTATAGCTTTATTAAGCTAAAGGGATTTGCATCACAGGAAATTTGAAGTGTTTTTGAAGAAATGCTTGCAAGTCTCTGTTGCAATGTTGTCAATTAGAGTTGCATGAAGCATAACAGATTGGCTGGACTGGGAAGTGTCATTTTGACAGAACCAGACACCAGGCAGAGCTGTGTAAGGCCCTGGTGTCATCTTAAATGTGAGTTCCACAAGACACTGTTCCTCCAGCATCATACTGACAAAAGAGGTTCTACAAACCTTCTTCACTTACCCAGATGAAAGGACAGATTGGGCATGCTTCAGTAAAGCAAGAAAATTCAGGTTATGCGTTCATTCAGCAAAAGGTAGCGTTGCACAGTAATTTTTATGTATCAGAGTGAAATAAAAGTTTTAGAAAAATGAAATTTAGAATAATGCCTGATTCAAGGAATTGAGTGTGAACAAACAAAAATCCAAGGTGAGACAGAATCATCTAAGGAATGCCATCAAAACAAAGAAAAGGTGACTTGAAATGTTGCAGACTAGTGGTTTTCCAGGGCTGCCATAACAAATTAACACAAACTAAGTGGCTTAAAATAACAGCAATATTTTTAATAGTTCTGGAGGCTAGAAATCTGACACCAAGGTTTCAGCAGGGCCATGCTTTCTCTAGGGCTCTAGGACAGGGGTCCCTAGAGCCTGTCCATTGCCTGTTAGGAACCAGACTAGAGAGCAGGTGGTGAGCACACATGAGCAAGCAAAGCTTCTTCTGTATTTACAGATGCTCCCATAGCTCGCATTACGACCTGAGCTACGCCTCCTGTCAGAACAGGGGTGACGTTAGATTCTCAAAGGAGCACAAACCCTATTGTGAACTGCACACTTGAGGGATCTAGGTTGCGCACTCCTTATGAGAATCTAATGTCTGATGATCTGAGGTGGAGCTGAGGTGGTGATGCCACTGGGGAGTGGCTGCAAATACAGATTAACATTAGCAGAGAGGTTTGACTGCACAGAGACCATAATAAATCAATTGCACGCAGACTCATATCAAAACTGTCAGTGAACGGCAAATGACAATTAAGCTGCATCTGGTGGCAGGCTTTATAGTGGCAAACGAGTTGATATACTTCAATTATACAGCTGCATCTGGTGACCTTAAAAGTATGTTTGAGACAACTTCAAATCTCCATACATTCTGGATTAAAGTCAAGGCAGAATATCCTGAGATTGCCACAAAGCACTAAAAAACCTGCTTCTGTTTCTAACATCCTGTCTTCATGAAGCAGGGTTTTCCACAGTGACAGCAATTCAAATGATATTATGAAGTAGACTGGACATAAGTAACACACTTTGGGTGTCACTCTCTCCCATTACTCCCAGATGGGACTGTCTAGTTGCAGGGAATCATCCCCATACCATCCACCACCTCCAACCACATCTGTGGAAAAATTGTCTTCCAGGAAACCGGCCCCTCATGCCAAAATGATTGAGGACTGCCATTCTAGGGAAGTATCCTCCACTGCTTCTTCCATCTTCTGCTGGTTACCAGCAATCCTGAGTGTCCCTTGGCTTGTAGCTGCATCACTCCAATCTCTGCCTTCTTCAACATACGGTCTTATTCCCTAAATGTATCTGAGTTTCTGTTTCTCTACATCTCTCTGTATAAGAACACCAATCACTGGATTCAAGGCCCACCTAATCCAGTCTGATCTCATCTGTAAAGACCCTCTTTCCAAAGAAAGTCACATTATGAGAAATGAATTTTTGGTAGACCCTTGTCAACCCAATACAGAGACCAGTCACGATTCTGAAAAGCTTTGTGAGCTTTCTCAGTCCCAGTTGAACTTTCAACATACAACACACAACAACTTCTCTGACATGTTTCTTCCAAGTTCTTAAGTTTCATGGTACTCAAGACAACAAAGATTTCTAAATTCTGAACAACGCACTCACATTGGATTTGGTGTTCTCTTTGAATCAAGGATAGAATGAGGTTTGCTATGTTGGCAATCTAATCTGTAAATGTCTTTGGCTAGTAACTGCAGCCAAGTTGGTATCAGACCTTAATACAAGGTAGGAATGCATTGCAGAGAAATTTGTTAATGGCATGAGAATTCCACATACTTCTTTGTATTGAACACTAATCAGTAGAAAGCATTTATGAAAACATCACATCTAATACACAAAAGGTGCTCAACAAAAGTATAATGCAAGGCTAAATAACACTGGATTTTGTTTAGAGAATTTTAGATTATTACATTAGATAGGTTTAAGTGATTAAATAATAGTAATGGCATTAATGTTACTATTATTTAATCACTTAACCAATAATAGTTAAGTATAAATAGTATTAAATAATACTATTCTTTAATTACTTAAATAATAGTAATGGTGTTAATGTTACTATTATTTAATCACTTAAACTTATCTAATATAATAATCTAAAATTCTCCAAACAAAATCCAGTGTTATTTAGCCTTTCTCTAATGTGTCTGTTAGAGAAAGTGAGAAATAACCTTCTCTAACAGAAGAAGGTTATTACTCACTTTCTCTAACAGAAATCCAGAGGTAAGCAGGCAGCCATGCTGCATGGAACCCTTAGAGACTGGGATCCCTTTAGCTCAACACCTGCATTCTCTAGCAGGATGAGCCCTCATCTTCATGGTCCAATATGGCAGCACCTGTTTTTCAACATAAAAAGGCAATGAAAGGGCACATTCCTGATAACTATTAATTTTGGATTCACATGGGCCAGATACATTAGATCTCTTGGTCAATCCTTCCCCAGAACCAGTCACTTCCTTCTTTTCTTTTCCTTTCTCTTCTTTTCCTTTCTTTTCTTTTCTTTTTCTTTTTCTTTTCTTCTTTTTCTGTTCTAGACACTTGCATAAATGGAATCAGGCAGTACGGTCTCCTTTACACTTGGCTTCTTTGGTACAACAAAACATTTCATCCATGTTGTTCTGTGTATCATGGGTTTGTTCCCTTTTTACTAGAGAGTAGTATTCCATTGTATAGATATACCATAATTTGTATATCCATTAAATTTGTTGATAGGCACTTGGAGTGTTTCCAGTTAGGGGCTATTACACTGATAGATATTTGGGGTGTTTCCAGTTAGGGGCTATAGTCAACAGTCTTATATAAGTCAGCATAGACATGTGTTTTTATTCTATTGGGTAAATACTAGAAATGTAAATGCTGAATTGTACAGCAAATATATATTCACTTTTATAAGAAACTGAAAAGCTGTTTTCTGAACTGGTTGTACTATTTCATACTCCTACCAGCAATGTATGCCCATTATATGGGTAGCTTGCTGTCTCTATATTGAGTTTTATTTTATTTTATTTTTTTCTTTACTCTGCAGAGCTTGCACATATATTTTTATTTTTTTATATTGAGTTTTAAAAGTTCTTTATATTCTCGAGACACAAATCCTTTGACATATATATGCATTGCACATATTTTCTCCTAAGGTTGTGAAGATGATTTCCTCATATTTTCTTCTGGAAATTTTGAAATTTTAACTTTTATAGTTAGGTCTGATTCATTTCAAGTTTATTTCAGTAGACAGTATGATAATGGGGTTGAATTCTTTTTCTTATGGATGCCCAGTTCTTATAGGCCCATTTGTTTAAGACTATACTTTCTCTGTTGACTTGATATCTTTGTTGAAAATTAATTATTCAAATATATGTGTGTCTATTTATAAGCTCTCCATTCTGTCCTACTGCACAATATCTACCCTTATACAAGCACTACAGTGTCTTGATTATTACACCTTGATAGTAAGCCCGTAAACCTGACAGTGTTATTCCTCTAACTCTTTTCTTCCTTATGAAAGTTGTTTGGGCTCTTCTATGTCTCTTGCATTTCTGAATAAAATTTAAAATTAGCTTGCCAATTTTTAAAACAAAAAGTCTACTTGTGATTTTTTATAAAATTGACAATGCAATTCTAAAATAATGATTGAAATGCAAAAACAACTTTGCCAAAACAACAAAGTTTTATCAAAGTTGCCAAAAGAACTTTTATTAAAAAAACAACAAAGTTGGATGACTAACACTACTTGATTTCCAGACTTATTACAAAGCTACAATAACCAAGAAAATGGGGTATAATGCATATCAAAACCATATACACAGAACAGAAAAGAGAGATTAGAAATAGACACATACATATAGGTACAATGACAACAAAATTGCAAAGGCAGTTCAGAATAAATAGTGCTGGAAAAACTGGATATCCATGTGCAAAAAAATTTAATAAATTACATTTCCAATTTGAACATATAGTCTGCCAAAGAAAATATATAAATGGTAAATAAGCATATAAAAATGCTTAGTATCTGTTATGGAGGAATGTTTGTATTCTCCTAAAATTCATATATTTAAGCCCTAATCCTCAACATGTCGGTATTTGGAGATGGAGCTTTTGGGAAGTAATTAGATTAGGTTATGAGAGTGGAACCCTCATGATCGAATTAGAGCCTTAACAAGAAAAGCAAGAGAGCTCTCTTTTCCTCTTCTCTTCCACCTGTCTCTTCCCCTCCCTCTTCTCACCCACATCCACACACCATAGAAAGCCCATGTGAGGACCAAATGAGAAGGCAGTCATGTACACGCTAGGAAGAAAGCTCTCACCAAAGCCTGGCTATGCTGGCACCCTGATCCTGGACTTCCAAACTCCAGAACTGTGAGAAAATGGATGTCTGTTGTTCAAGTCACCCAGTCTACGGAATCTTGTTATGGCAGCCCAGGCAAACAAAGACAGTATCATTAGTCATTAAGAAATGCAATTTAAAAGTGCAACGAGATACCACTACACCTTCATCAGAATGCTAAAATTATAAAGAGTGACTACACCAAGTGTTGGTAAGGATATGAAGGAATTGGAACTCTTAACCACTGCTGGTGAAAATACAAAAGAAAGGCAAACAAATGAATAGTGACAGAAAGAAGACCAGTGGTTCCTGGGTGGGAGGGTTGTGGAAAGAGGCAGAAAGGAGGAATTAAAGAAAATACAAAGAAATTTTAAGAGTAATGCATATGTTTATTATCTAGATCAAGGTTGTCAAATGTTTTTCTTTAAAAGGCCAGATAGTAAACATTTTTGGCTTTGTGACTGTATACTCTGTAACAACTACTCAACTCTACCACTGTAGAGCAAAAGCAGCCATAAACAATATATAAACAAATGAGCATAACTGTGTTCTAATAAAACTTTATTTGCAAAAACATACAGTAGACTATGTTTGGCCTATAAGCTATAGTTTCTCTACCACTGATCTAAATTGTAACAATGGTTTCACAGGTAACAATGTACTAAACTTATTAAATTCTACATTTTAAACGCATACAGTTTACTATATGTTAATTATACCTCAATAAATCTGTTTTTTTAAATTTTTATTCTTATTTTTCTTTTCTTTTTGGGGACAGAGTCTTGCTCTGTTGCTCAGGATGGGGTGCAGTGGCCCCATCTCGGCTCACTGCAACCTCTTCCTCCTGGTTCAAGCGATTCTTCTGCCTCAGCCTCCCAAGTAGCTTGGATTACAGGCATGCACCTCCAATCCTGGCTAATTTTTGTATTTTAGTAGAGACCCCGTTTCACCATGTTGGCCAGGATGGTCTCAAACTCCTGGCCTTAAGTGATCCACCCACCTCAGCCTCCCAAAGTGCTGGGATTATAGGCATGAGCCACTGCACCTGCCCAAAGCTGGTATTTTTAAAAGGGGATAAGAAAAGACAAAGTTCTTGTATATTACATTGTTATATAACAATATAATAATGCTGTTATCCATGGTTAGTATAACATTATTATATCGTGATTTACAACTAACCATCTCTCTCTTCTGGGAGAGACTATGTCCCCATTTCATTTAAATGGGACTTGTGCAATGTCCCCTGTAAGCAGAGGATACTTCCCAATCCATGTCAAAGCAGAAGCTTTAACTCCAATGATGTATTTTGGCTTAACTACATATACTTCTGTCTTTTGCCTTGAGAACAGGGTCCAAATGAGAAGACACATGGGGCCAGTCCTCATTTGCAAACAGCTTGACTCAGATTCTTAGTCTACCCATAACCCACATTAAAGTAAATGAGGAATGGATGCTGTAAGCCACTGAGATATGGGGATTATTCATTACTGCACTAAAAGCTGGCTAATAGGCTTCCCACCAAGTTGAAAATGAACCTCTTAATTCCTTCCTGAACTATGTTGTACACACATTCACTGATCCAAATTTATTAAATGCGTCCTCTATACCAGTCACTGTGCCAGGCACTATTGAGACTGAATACATCCACAGTCTCTGCCTGTACGAAACGTATAGTCTAATGAGGAAAACAGACCACAACGATGACAGTGAATAGCAGTGTTGTGATAGTCGGAAACTCAGGGACTCCAGGAGCACGGAGGAGAAAGCATTGGACCAAATCAAGAAGGTGAAGGCAATAAGGGGCAGACCCAAGAAGCTTCCCTGTGGAATTTGACATCTAAGTTAATCCTGAAAAGTTGAATACAGGTTTGTCAGGCTAAAAAAGAGAGAGAATTTGTCCCGGTCAGAGGAAAACTCATAGGCAAAAGCTTGGAAATAAGAGTCTGGTTTATTCCATTCCCTATTTCCCTTTTAAGAACTTTTCACCACAAGGGCTTTTAAAAAATGATACCATTTTTCAGATAATACCTCCTTTCGATTCAGCATAACAAGTTGTTTACCACACAGCACCTAAATAAATACAATATAGGAAGTGAAATTTTGACACTGTGGTTTCAGGCAAAAACTCACTCACCAATTTACTTGACATTGCAGTTTCTAGTTAAAGAGTATCATTGGAGAAAAATTTGAATTCATGTTTGAATAAACCCAAAGCATTTTGCTTTATATACACCAAGCAAGCGAGTTAAACAGGCAGCATCTTCTATAACTTTTCAGTCTGTTAATAGTGTTATTTCCATGTGCTTCAGTGCACTGGCATAATTAATTTTTATTTTGTTTAAAGGTGTTTTTCTGTGCTATTACTTTTTTAAAGTGCAGCTTGAGTATAACCACAGTTGCCCAAGAGTTATAAAATATCTAGAGAAATGGTGCAGAAAAAGAGAAAGCATTTTCTAAAGAATAACTCCCTGGCCTCCACCATCACCTACCATCAAGCCATTTATTCTTTCTTTGGTGAGTAAAATAATTCTTCACTTTATGAATAAAAAGCATTTATTTACTTTCAAATTGTTCTTACTATTAAAATTTATTTTCATTCTTTAGTTGATATATTTTTCTATTTGTGAAAATTTTTGAGATGAAATGTCCCGTAATGTTTCCTACTATAATGATGGAAATATTTCCTTCATTCAATAGCTTTTCTCTTAGAAGTAACGTTTTGGGGAACAAATTAAAGATGCTAAGCGAGGGATAGGTATATCATACAGCTTAATTGAAATTAGGGACACACAAAATGTCCTCTCCAAAGGAGAATTCCAGTTTCTGTCAACTCTTTATAAGGATTCAGTATGTGGTCCCCAACCCCTGGGAGCCTCTTACCCTGCCACAGAAGCTTTCTTCCAGGGATATCTTGACCACTTAGCTCTACCTCTTCCCCTACACCAGTTGGAGGACTGCGGATCTTTTCTGAGCCTGATTCTATCTCCAGGGGAGAAGGGAAGAAGGGAGCAGTAAAGCAGACAATGCCCAAAGAGCTCTGTTGCAGGAATGGAAGGGGAAACCTCTCAGGTTGCTATTGTGTGTGTCTGTGTTTGTGTGCGTATTATATATAGTAGGCAATACATAATAAGCGTACATGTATATAAATATATCACATATACATATATCTCTGTGTATATATAATATACATAATAATGTATATCATACGCACACGCACAATTGCTAAGTGTACTGTTTTGCTATAATATCTCTTGGTTTTGCCTACCACATCAGATAACCTCCTGACCTCAAGTGATCCACTCACCTAAGCCTCCCAAAGTGCTGGGATTACAGATCTCCCTCTAACCTGATCCCACATTTCCAGTTCTTCCATCACTCCCTGTTTTCTCCTTACACATCGTCTCTGGTCCAATGAGACTGTCCCAACCACTCACTTCACCCCACTGTGATTCATACCTCTCAGCTTAGGACCCCTCTGCCCCTTTCTTCACCCTTTCTGTTTGAAAATTTGGGACTTCAAGACCTACGGGATGCCTTTCTTTCTACAGCATTTTTATACTTAACATATAATGAATACACATACCATCCTGACATCATTTTTTTTACCTTACAGTGGTACAAAACCATTCTTTTTCACTTTCAGTACCATATTCAACAAATTACACGAGTTATTCAACACTTCGTTATAAAGTAGTCTTTGCGTTAGATGATGTTGCCCAACTGTAAGCTAATGTACATGTTCTGAGCATGTTTAAGGTAGGCTAGGCTATACTATGACATTTGGTAGGTTAGTTATATTAAACACATTTTTGACTTACCACGTTTTCAACTTCCAGTGGGATTATGGAGATGTAACCTCATTGTAAGTCAAGGGTCATCTGTAGATACAGCTCTCAATTGTTCTACAAGGGTTTCATTTTGGCTCCCAATGAGATCCAATGGCGATCAAGGTCGCCTGCGTTCCATGGTGCCCAATCCAGTATTTAGTGCACAGTCAGTGTTCTGTTGTGTTGAAAGAAAACGGTAGGAACCCCATGCACAAATTTTATATTGTCTGTAATGTTATCAATTAGCTAGGTAACTTGTTTAACTGACTAGGACCCAGTTTACCCCGTTGGACAATGCAAGATACGAAAACAAAAATAAAAAGTATGATTTTGATGTCTCCTCCATCTCTGAATGCTCTGATGCTAGTAATCAACTTGCTGCGAAGCTGAACTGGCAGAAGGCATCATCTAAAACTAATTTTATTTAGATTGTTCTTATCAGGCACCTCCCCCAAACCAGAACAGGTTAAGAGATTCCTAAAACTAATTTTTAATTATAAAACTCTCTATTTTCTCCTTTCCAGAATTGTCTTCAAATAATCCAACCTAAAAACTTGCCCTCAAAAGCCCATGGGACTCTGTGACTCTCTTTGCTGTGGCTGAGCCCCAGTGCCGCACCATCGCCATCACCGTGTGTGTGCACATATGGACCGGTGCCTAGAACACAACTGTTATTGAGTAAATGCTCAGGCACTGGCTTTTACATATATGTTCTTGGCAAGGTCACAGGAGGAAAGAGATGAAGCAAAAGATTAAGACAAAAAAATTGGAAAGTATTATGCCACTGAGTAAGTGTTCCAGAGGTGCAGAAATCAGAATATTTGATAGTCTAGAGAGGAATGTCGCTAGGAGCAATGACCTGAAATAAAGCGGAGGAAATGTGGAGCCGTGCAGGAAATTTCCCAGTTGGTCTGTCATACCAGGCTTGACAGCCCTGAGGAGCCAGTGGAAGCGCGTGTCATTAAAAAGCTCTCACAGTTACACGCTACTAATGGGAATAATCCCACTTTGCTGGGATTAATTTTTCAGGTGGGAACACTGGGTCCCAGAAAAGGAAATCACCTTTGCAGGATGACATCAAACGTGAACTTCACTCAGTGCACTAATTCTACCTCCCCACCTCCCATTCCCTAGCCAGCCCATGGACTTCCGCAAGAATTTCTCTACAACAACCTCCTGGCCACCGTGGACAACTTGCCACCTACATCTCACTTGGCTGCGAGCGTTTGGCACCTTTCACTGCCCTCTTCCTCTAGAAACACCCCTTCTTGCCACCGCCTGCCCCCTGCAACACTGAGGTCTCCACTCTGGTTTTCTTCCTGCTTCTGCAGCAGCTGCTTCTCAGCTGCCCTCAGCAGAGGTCTCTCAAGGCTTGGTCCAAGCCCTTCTCTTCTCCCCACTCAATGTCCTCCCTGTGTGATTGAAGCCTAGATCTACCATAGGGTTGGCATTCCCAGAATGATAGCCCCATCCCGAGTCTTTCATCTCATCCCAAACTCAAGACTCCAGCTTCTCGGTGGGCCTCTCAGAGTCAACACAGCCCCACCTGGACACCCACACTGCTCTGCCTCCATTCTTTCCCACACGGAAAAGAGGCCACAGTCCCCCTGGTGCCTATGCCAGAACCCTGTGTATCATCCTTGACCCCAGCATCTCCCTCTCCTTGTCCATTCCACCTCCTCTCTCTCTCTTTCATCAGCCAACTTCTCTCCACCATCATGACCCACACCCTGGCCAGCTCTCAGTCCCTGCCTGGCCCACTGCCACAGCCTTCTTCCAGCTTCCAGCCCTGCCTGAATCCCCAGTGCCGCAAGTCATCCTCTGTGACAGAGATCTTTTGAAAGTGAAAATCAGAGCCTGCTAGTCTCATCCAAAATCCTTAATTTTATCCCACTGCCCTTAGCATAAAGGCCAAAGGCCCTGCGCTATCTGGCCCCTGAGGACCTCTTCAGCCTCATCATGTAACACTCCTGATCTTCCTCCAGCCCCTCCCATCCAGTCCCCACTCCCTCCCGTGCACACATTTACCTGGTTCTAGGCAGTTCAGGTCTTTAAATTTAACTAAGGTATTTTCTGCCTCAGGGTGTTTGCACAAGCCCCTCCTTCTCCCAACCCTACTCCTCCTCCCTACTCCAGACGACTATTCATCTCTCAGATTTAAGCTCTCCTCCTCCAGGTAGCCTCCCCTGGCCCCCAAAAAAAGTTGGATCTGGTCGTATTCACCGTTTTCTTTATCACCCTGTCACCACAAGGACCTAAAATTATCCGTGATGATGCCTTACTCCTCTAAACCATGAGCTCCAGAAGAGCAGGGGATGTGCCAGCCTAGTTTGTCACTGTTCCTGGGAGCCAAGCACAGAGAAAGGCAGGCAGCAGATGCTCAGCAAATCTGACAAAATCAGGGAATGATTACTGCAGGCAGACCTAGCAGCAGGGGCCTCTTCCCACCTTTCTCCTTCTTCTTCCTTCAAGAGGGAGGCTGGAATGGATAGTGGAAAACACCACAGTGGAACCCGGAGAAGCCACCTGACTCACCCACTTAGTAATTGCTGAGTCCAAGTTTGGAGACATGTCAAGGTGAGCAGATGGCCAGGAGACTGGGCTCTGAAAAGGCAGGTGTTCCGTGAGCAGCAGCACTGAGCAGAGCTAAAGACTTCACAGGTGATTCGAATGTAACCAGAGACGCATTTCTTGCCTAGAAAAGCTTACTGTTCCCAAGGGAGCATCAAACTGAGACCCACAGAAATAAGAAACCTCATTTTCAACACCACAGATCTGCTAACCCTGGCATACTGCTGCTGTGTGTCCTCGGTGAGCTATTCAACCTCTCTGAGCTTGTCTCCCCACTCATAAAATAGAAACAGTATCTGTTCAGTCTGCATCAGAGGACTGCCATCAGAATAAAATATGTGTGTCTGTGCGTCTGTGGGAAGCAGTTTTGTAAGCTGTAATCCACTGTTCAAAGGTGATGGGGACTGTAGCAGCTGGGCTCAAACTTGCAAAAAAAAAAAAAGAAAAAAGAGCACACAGTCAGAGGAACTCACTTTGGTTTCAGCCTAAGTGAATGTGGCAGGGGTTTACTTGTCTGCTCAGAAAACTCAAGTGTTCCTGGCACTACAAATTACCTGGGCTCTGGACAAATGCAACAGCAAGACTTTGGATTTTACGAGGACTCTAGGGCCTCAAAAGGTCTATGGGGTAGGGATGACATCCTTCACAGAGCAGGCAGGATTGTGCCCGCTTTTCTCTGAAAACAGCAGGACACACGCACGAGTTGGGCCATGGGACTTGTTTAAAGCTACCGTCTCTAATTACAGCCTTCTGTAACAGTTTCCTTTCTTCACCTAAGCCCCCTGAACCCCATGTCTGTCTACTTGACAATAACACAAAATCTTCCTGACTCACTTTCTATCCCTAGTCTAACCTAACCAGGATGACAGTCAGAAATATCTTTAATTTGCACAGATTCGCTGTTCCCAGGAAATTCAAGGAACCACCTTTACTTCAGCATTCAAATAACAATGGCTCAATACTCTCATTCTGTCTACAATGGAAAATTCAGCATTTCCTACTCCCAGTGTTGAATCTGGAGAAGGTTTTTGGCATTACTGTGAACATCTTTCTTTTCCATGCTCCTCTTTCCTGCTTCCCTCAAATTGTTTCCACACTCGTGCCTCAACCCCTGCATCTAGTCTCTCCATTGCATTCTGAGCTAGACCCAGCCTGAAGCACGGCCTCTTTCCTCTGATTTTCCAAAGCAACCAAAATGAAAGTTTCTATGTATGGCTGAGTTGTCCTATAGGTTTAGGCATCAAGGAGCAGAAGAAATTTATGGTGCATCCCAGCCCAGCAAACACCCCAAAACTGAAATAGCATCCAACTTCCTAGAAGTCCCTGAGCCATTACCACTGCTGGATTTTCCTCACCTCAGGCCACCAGGTACCCTTGCCACATTGCTTAGGTCCCCTCTATGAGGCACTGTGGTGTTGGGGTTAAGAGCACAGCTGCAAGAGTTACATTGCCTGTGAGCAAATTCTTACTTAAACTAGTGACTGTGAACAAAATACTGAACCTATCCATCACCCTATTTTTCCCATCTACAAAATGAGCATAATATTAGCACAGACTTCATGGGTTGTTGTGATAATTAAGTGAGTTAAAATAGCCAAAGCACTTACAACAATGCGGGGAATGTCAGCCATGACTATCGTCTTCTCTCCATCCACATTCTGCCTTTCAGCTGCCTCCATAAATTACAGATGTTCCCGACTTCCTATGCAGAGTGCTTCAGTCCTCTTTGTTTCTCCTGAATTCACATGGTCATGTTCAGGGGAGTCTCATCTTTCACACTCAAAATAATCCTCAACACAGCACCACCCACCCTAGAAAGGAATCCTACCCTTGCTACTCAAAGTCCCATCCCAGAGCCAGCAGCTTCTGTTTCCTCTGGAAGTTGGCTGGAAAGACCTAATCAGACTCTGCTGTTTAAGCAGATCCTCAGGTGATTCAAATGCACATCATTGTCATGGGAGAAGCAGTGGACGAGACTGCTTCTGTAGAAGGTGAATGCAGCTGCAGCAATCTGTGGACATAAGTAGCGTTATTTTCTTTGTGCCAGCCTTACTGAGCAACTGCTTGGTGGAATAGCGATGTTCTCCCGCCACCCCCCCCTTTTTTTTACTTTAAGTTCCAGGACACATGTACATAACATGTAAGTTTGTTACATAAGTATACATGTGCCATGGTAGTTTGCTGCACCTATTGACCTGTCCTCTAAGTTCCCTCCCCTCACCCCCTACTCCCCACCAAGAACTAGTGTGTCATGTTCCCCTCCCTGTGTCCATGTGTTCTCATTGTTCAACTCCCACTTATCAGTGAGAACATGTGGTGTTTGGTTTCTGTTCCTGTGTTAGTTTGCTGAAGATGATGGCTTCCAGCTTCATCTATGTCCCTGCAAAGGACATAATCTCATTCCTTTTTATGGCTGCATGGTATTCCATGGTGTATATGTAACACATTTTCTTTATCCAGTCTATCATTCGTGGGCATTTAGGTTGGTTCCATACTTTATTGTCGCAAATAGTGCTGCAATAAACATACGTGTGCATGTGTCTTTAGAGTACAATGATTTCTATTCCTTTGGGCATATACCCAGTAATGGGATTGCTGGGTCAAATGGTATTTCTATTTCTAGATCCTTGAGGAATCACCACACGGTGATGGTGATCATCAACAGTGTAAAAGTGTTCCTATTTCTCCACAGCCTTGCCAGTATTTGTTGTTTCTTGACTTTTTAATAATTACCATTTTGACTGGCATGAGATGATATCTCATTGTGGTTTTAACTTACATTTCTCTAACGATCAGTGATGTTGACATTTTTTCCTATGTTTGTTGGCCATGTTCATATGGAATCAAAGAAGACCCCATATAGCCAAGACAATCCTAAGCAAAAAGAACAAAGCTGGAGGCATCACACTACCTGACTTCAAAGTACACTGCAAGGCTACAGTAACCAAAACAGCATGGTACTTGTACCAAAACAGACATCTAGACCAATGGAATAGAACAGAGACCTCAGAAATAACACCACACATCTGCAACCATCTGATCTTCAAAAAACCTGACAAAAACAAGCAATGGGGAAAGGATCTCCTATTCAATAAATGGTACTGGTAGAACTGGCTAGTCATATACAGAAAACTGAAACTGGACCCCTTCCTTACAACTCATACAAAAATTGACTCAGGATGGATTCAAGACTTAAATGTAAAACCCAAAACCTTAAAAGACCTACAACAAAACCTAGGCAATACCATTCAGGACATAGGCATGAGCAAGACTTCATGACAAAACTCCAAAAGCAATTGCAACAAAAGCCAAAATTGACAAATAGGATCTAATTAAACAAAAGAGCTTCTGGACAGCAAAATAAACTATCTTCATAGTGAACAGGCATCCTACAGAACGGGAGAAAATTTTTGTAATCTACCCATCTAACAAAGGTCTCATATCCAGAATTTAAAAGGAACTTAAATAAATTTACAAGAAAAAAAAAAAAAAAAACAAGCAATCCCATCAAAAAGTGGGTAAAGAGTATAAACAGACAGTTCTCAGAAGATAGTGATGTTTTCATACTTCTCAGAGTTCAGCAGCAGAGACCATTTAGTTCTTTGCCCATTTATTCACTAATCAGGAAGCAGCTGCTACAGCACAGTACTATGTGGTGTTGAGGATGACACAAAAAAATCTAGATGACCAGGGTGGTTTCCTCGAAGATTTGGACTTTGCGTCAAGAAGCGGAGTACCGAGACAGCGGCAATTTGCCTTAAGGAACATTATAAAGCAGAATGAAATCAACTGGGTTAAAGGAGCATTATAAGAGGTCAGTGATTTTTAGATGAACTTCAACGTCCCTTCCAGCTGACAACCTGGGCTTCAATGATGTTAAACTTAAGTTTTTAAAGCATGATCTAAGGACCTTCTGAACCACTGAAGGAGCTCGCTTAAGGAACAGGATCTGGAGGCTGGGAACCTAAGGCTATTTCATGCCAACTTCGTAGAACTAAATTGAAAGAAAACCCTAACTTTTCACACCTAAGTAACAAATGGACCAGAAGCTACTCCCTTTGCAAACCCTCCACCTTGTCTGCCTTGCAGATGGGAAATTGGCTGATTTCCCAATCAGACTGATTGCGTGCCAAGTCTTCCTTGGCAACTTTGTAACTTCACCTTAGCCTCTGATTGGTGGCTTTCAGCCACCAATCAGACCAGTTGCAGGCTACCACTTCATTTATATGAGGTGAGCATGAAGTGGCCAATGGGAAACCTATTGGGGGTATTTGGTCCGAGAAGATTCTGTATCTGGGCCATTGAGCCACGGCTCATGCCCGCTCCCACACTGTGGAATGTACTTCCGTTTTCAATAAACCCCTGCTTTTGTTTCTTTGTTGCTTCATTCTTCCTTTGCTTCGCAGGGGGTTTTGTCCAGTTCTTAGTTCAAAACGCTGAGAACCTGGACAACGTGCAGTCAAAACCCTCTACCAGTAGCAATTCCTAGCCTAACTGACCTGCTAAGTCAGAACCTGGCATGGGACTCAAGACTGCATTTTAACACCCCTTCCCTCTCTCCATATTCACTCACCCAATCCAGTGTATTTGATGCACCCTAGAGTTTGAGACCAATGGTCTAGGGAGTCAGTATGCCAAGGTTAAAAAAGAGCAGTGGCTTCAGAGCCAGATGCCTAAATTCTAATCTCAACTTCATCACTCACTGGCTGTATTAGCTCGGGCAAATTGCTTAACCTCTTTGTGCTTACATTTTCTCATTTATGAAATAAGATGTTATGAGTCTTAAATCAGTTGAGATATCTAGAAATCAGAACAGTGCTTGTTGATAGTAAATGCTGGATAAATATTGATGATTTTGTTACAATCAGAAGAGATGACATCCCTAAGAGCTGAACGCTCTTTGAGCCACAGACCTGAATGATTGGTTTTGGGAGTCAGGAGACAGCCTGGAGCCTCCTCGCCCCCAAATCTGTGGATGCTAAGCTCCACATAAACCTGTGGAACTCGTATTATTTTTCCTCCCATGTGAACATCTCTGATAATGAAAAATCCCCAGCCCCACTATTTGGCTGGGAGATGCTTACCCAGTTAAGAGCATAAGGCAGTGATTCTCAACCTTGGCTATATACTAGAATAGCCTGTGGGGTAAGGGGGGAAGGAGAGGGCTAAAAATACTGATGGCTAGGCCCAGCCCCAGAGATTCTGCTATTTTGGATATTCTGGAATTTGACCTGGGCGTCTGGAATTTGGAATGCTTTCTAGGTGATTCCAACATGCAGCCAAGGTTGAAACGACTGACATAGAGTGAAGTTACAATTCAGTGGTAGGAGGTAGACTTTCCCACGGTGGGGAAGGGATGTATGATCGATCATTCCCACTGTTGTCAGTCTTCCAGGATACAGATGGACCCTCAGCTAGGACATCTCAGCAACCTGGAGGCTGGTCTTAAACCTCTAGGGTGGGAACTGTCATCTCTTCCTGGGCTTTATGGTCTTGGGTCTGCCTGCAGAGGTCTGGATATGTTTGAGATGGCAAGTTCAAAGGTAGCATCTGCCACAGGAAATCAGGCTGACAGCCAGGCATGGTGACAGTGGCATGCAGACCCCAAAAGGAAGGTAGTTAAGTCAACTATCTATTTCTTGTGTATCTACTTCCTCTTGAAAAAATGTATTTGAATATATAAACCTTAGGAAAATAAACATGCTGTGTCCTACATGAGATTGAATATGAAAGGCCAGTTTAGGGTTTGTAAGAGGATTTTCATTTCAACATCCTAGAAGGGAAAATGAGTCCCAATAATAAGTCAGAGATGTGAGGGACAGCTCTCCCACATATATTCTCCTTCCATTGATAACCTCAGACAATTGGCAGGGGTGGTGGGGGAGGTTTCAAAAGGAATAGTAATTTTTCAAATGGCCTTTTGAACTACACAATCTACTTGGGTGATCCTATGATATAGTCTGAGGCCTTGTTCTAGGAAAGCTGGACCAGTGCATTTCAGGGTTAACTGCCAGAAGAACAACCGGTCAAAGCCTAATCTGTGGGTAGAGAGTGAGGCCCAGGATATGGGCAGCAGGTGGCTGGGGTGGGCAAATTATTGGGGTATAGGGGAAGAGGCTGGTGACCTTTCAGGGTGAATATCTTCCTCCAGCTCATCCTGATCCTTCCCCTGAGCTTGGTGATGGTGCAGAGTCAGGAGCCCTGGGAGCCTGAGACTAACACCTCTGCCAAGTCCAGAAGTGGATCCAGACATGGAAACTGCCAGGGAAGAACATCTCTAAAGGTCCAGAAATAAGCCAAAAATTAGCTGTTGTGGAAAGTGTAGATTGTCTGCCCAGCATCGGTTCTCCTTGCTCTTCTTAACAAAATCCATACCCTTCCCTATTGCATATGTGATGGGAACTCAGGAGAAGTTGACTCCATCCCAGTCCCAGTGGATGTGTCCTGATTAGTGAGGATCTCATCTCTCTTGCCAACTAAGATTAGATAGGCTAAAGCCAATCTGCTCATAGAATTAATTTGGCTGAATTAAGAAAGTTGCACATACAATCTAAGTTGTTCCAATATGATTGAAGGGAATTATTTAAGGTCCATGATAATAGTAAAGTTTGTCTTTTTTCTTTTGCTAGACACAAGCAAGGATCTTTGTTGCTGCTGAGAACTGTCTTATTATCATTAGAAAAGCCAGTTTGTAGGCTGAACATGTGGCTCATGCCTGTAATCCTAGAATTCTGGGAGGCCAAAGCAGGAGGATTGTTTGAAGCCAAGAGTTCAAGACCAGCCTGGGCAACACAGTGAGTCTTCCATCTCTCCAGAAAATATTAAAAAAAAAAAAAAAAAAAAGCCAGGCATGGTGTGTGTGTCTACAGTCCCAGCTACTTGGGAGGCTAAGGTGGGAAAGTTACTTGAGCCCAGGAGTTTGAGACTGCAGTGAGCCATGATTACACCACTCCACTCTGGCCTGGGTGACACAGTGAGACCCTGTCTGTCCCCCCACCCCCCTAAAAAAGCTTGGGGACAGAACCCACCCATGGAAGAGAAGAGATATAGAGCTAGGACCCTGATCAAAACCATGCCTGTAATTTAAACTACTAATAGACTTCTTGTTGTGTGAGATTATAAAAGTGTAGATTATTTTAAGAAATTGTTTATGACAATTTGAGTCAGGTTTTTTTTTTTAACCTGCAAAAATACTCACAACTGATACAATAGACAACTGGGTAAGAAGCCAGATGGGTCTGCTATTGCCTATGCCACGCCACCCCCGCAATTGTTCAATGTAGTTAGACTACATTGAACAGAGTACTTTCCTCTTTGTGTGTGACTAAACACTATTTGTATTCGTTAACTATTGTTACATATTAAATTATCTCAAAACTTAGCAGCTTGAAATAATAATCATTCATTGGTTCATAGTTTCTGTGAGTCAGGCTTGGTTGGGCAGTTCATCAGTCTCTCAGTGAGGTTGCAGCCATGACATGAACTAGAGCAGCACCCATCTGAAGGCTTCAGTGGGGCTGGGAGATCCAGTTCAAGGGTGGCTCATTCACATGGCTGTTGGCAGGAGGCCTCAGTTCCTTATAATCTCCACAGGGCTGCTTCAGCATCTGTAACGGGAAGCTGGCTTTCTCCAGAGCAAGTGATGAGAGGGGAGAGAGGCTGTAGTACCTAACCTAGTCTTGGAAGTTATATGCCATTACTCCTGCTGCATTTGGTTAGTTAGAATTAAGTTACTAAGTTCAGTGCAGTAAGGAGGAGAGAAATTCATCTACTTTTTGAGGGGAGGATTGTCAAAGGATGAGTGGGCATATTTTTAAAACCACTGCATGATTCATCCTTTAGGTTTCAGCTGAAAGGACCTCACTTCCAGAAATCTATCTCTGACCCCAAAACATCAAGAGATTTAGGGCTGTCCTCTAGCCTTCCACAGTACCCTGTGCCCACCTCTATCACCATGCTTTGCTCTCTGCTTAATTGCCAGTTTCTAATCCACCTTTCCCTGAGGCCACACACACAGAAAACTGGAAACTCCTAAAAGGCAGAGACTGAGTATTATTGACGGTCATATTCCCAGTGCTTAGCTAAATGCTCACTTCTGAGAAGAGTCTCAATAAATTTCTACTTTAAAAGAGTACTCAGCTCTGGTACTTACTAGCTGAGTGATCCTTGGTGAGTCAATCCCTATCTGTTGGGCTTCATATTTCTCACATTTGGTTGACCCTTGAACAACATAGGGGCTATGGGATGCAGTCAAAAACCTGTGTATTACTTTTGACTCCTCAAAATCTTAACTACTAATAGCCTACTGTTGAACAGAAGCACTACTGGTCACATAAACCATTGATTAACACATTTTTATATGTGATATGTATTATATACTGCATTCTTACAGTAAAGTAAGCTGGAGAAAAAAATATTACTAAGAAAATCCTAATGAAAATAAAATATTTATTAAGTGGAAGTGGATCATTATAAGGTCTTCATCCTCATCATCTTCACATGGAGTAGGCTGAGGAGGAGGAGGAAGAGAAAAGGAAGAAGACTCTTGCTGTCTTAAGGGTGGCAGAGGCAGAAGAAAATTCACACATAAGTGGACCTACACAGTTGAAACCCATGTTGCTCAAGGGTCAACTGTATATCATAAAGGTGATGAGTTATATCATCATTTCCCAGTGGGTCCCAGTGGGATCTGCCTATGATAATAAATGTGGGACAAAAAAGTAATTCCATGGTGGTATCAGTTATCTGTTGCTGCATAATAAATCATGATGAAAGGCAGGTCTTAAAATAACAGTGATTTGTTTTTCTTACATTCTGTGGATTGGCTGGGTTTAGCTGGGTGATTTTTTGCCTCCATGAGTGACTCTGGTTGTATACGTGTCTATATTCATCTGGGAATGTGGCTGGGCCTCGAACATCCAAGATGACCTCTTATCCTTCAGAGCCTCCCTTCACTTGACTCCTCATCATTTAGGAATCTAATCCAAACTTTTTTACAACATAGCAGGTGGCTTCTAAAAAAGGAGAAGCAGGAGCTAGCTGTCAGGCCTCTAAGAGCATAGCTCAGAACGAACACACTGTCACTTCTGTCCAGTGGTCAGTCTAGATTTAAGTGTAGAGGAAAGAGAGTCTAACTCATGATGGGAGGGGTGGCCTGAGAATAAAGGATGGGAGGGATCACTGATGGCCAACAATCAACAAATCTACAACAGCGACCAAAGGAATTTGGAAAATAAGAGGTTAAACAAAGTAAAAGAGGTTGATTGCTTTGTTTTACTCGAAGAAATTTTCAAATGTTTTAAAATGCTTATGATTATCGTAAATTTCCAAAAAGGCAATATTGTATACAAAGTTTTCCAAATTTATCAGACCATGGACCTCTTTTTTCTTTTTCTTTTTTTGTCTTTTGATCTTGAAAAACTGATATTACTCAAACCTGAAAATATTTAATGACTCCTCCAGACTTAAAAACCTTTTGATTTCCAGACAGAATAGGTTTTTTTTTTTTTTTCCATTTGAATGAGGGGGAAAAATGGCCAGGTCAGAAAGCCCCTGGCTTCAAGTTTCTTTTGTGCTATAAACTATGGAAAGAGTGTGTCTTCCTTTCTTCCTGGTTCTTTAGCTGGCTTCTTTTTGGCTAAGTGAACTCTTTTTTTTTTTAATTTTTTAATTTTTTTTTTATTTTTGAAAGAAAGAAAAAGAGAGGAAAGAAAGTGAGAGTGAAAGAAAGAAAAAAAAAGAATGTAAGAGAGAAAGAAAGAGGAAGAGAAAGGGGGAGAGAGAATGAGATTCTTGTTCTATTGCCCAGGCTAGAATGCAGTCTAAAAATGGGTATTAAAAACCTCTTTTATGCCAATAATTGTATTTAACAATGGAGACAGGTATCCCTCATTCTCTCCTGCTGGGAGCGGATCTTGCCTGCTAAGGGTCTGAGCATGCATTCAAAGTGAAAACGAGTGGATCGTTAATTTCAATGATGAGAAAGTCACTGTGAAGCTTTGCAGACTGCAGAAAATAGACCTGTTCCTAATACCTCCTTGGTAAGCTAATGCCTCCTGGGAAGCTGAATTGTCTTTGTTGGCTTGTCAGTTGGAGCTAGGCACACCCATCAGGGTGGCTCCATTCCTGGTACATGTTCCGCCCCATTCCCAGCCTATGCTCTACATGGGTGCGGATACCATTGTCTGAGCAGAGCTCCCTACCTGCTGAGAACACCTGGCAGAGACACAAGGCTGCAGTCAGGCCCTGCTGTCCTCCTGTACTCTGGAGGCCAGCTGGTGCTTAATGATCTCCCAGGAATAGAATAGAAGCCAAGTCGTTTTGTTTTGTTTCTCTTTAACAAATACAGGTTGCTTTTTAATCTTTTTCCATGGATAGGGAGGTAGAAGGAAGAAGTGGGCAGGAATAGAGACAACAGTTATTCACAAGTTTGTCTTATCTGGGCTCCGTACAACCATTCTAGTTTTATTCTAGAATCTTTGGAAAACACAGAGAAATAGAATGAAAATGAAACTTGCTTATAATTCCTTCATCCAAAAATAATACTGTTAATACTTCATCATATTTTCTTTCAGAACTTTAGTGTTTATACATGCACAATGTTGCACACAGTACTGTGCCCCTATCCACATTTCAGTTACACAATAAGATCTTTTGGGAAATAGAGAGAACACATTTTTGTAACTTTTATTACAATATGTTGTCATAATTATTCTATTATTGGTTATTATTGTTAATCTCTTACTGTACCTAATTTATAAATTAAGCTTCATTACAGATATGTATGTCTAGGAAGAAACGTAGTATATAGAGTTCACTGCCATCCAAGAGTTCTGGCATCCACTGGGGCCCTTAGAAAACATCCCCTGAAGATAAGAGGAAACTACTTTATATACATATATATTTATTAAAAATAGGTGTGTATATGTATAAATATGTGTATACACACATATTTTTAACAAAATTGAGAGCATGTTATATATGTAATTTTGTGTCCTATTTTCATGTAGACAACTTTCTTATTTTGGCTGTATCATACTCCATTTCCAGTTGTACCTTTCTCTCTGTTGTTTATCTATGTCTGTCATTTTGCATATCTGCCATTGATATTTGTTCTTCAGCCTTTGTGTCTCTGATTATTTCATGAAGCAGTATTCCTAAACAATGGAATTACCTGAGGATATAAAAAGTTTTGAGGTTCATGATGCACACAGAGAAATTAGGCTTGAGAAAAGTACTACATTCTATTTCAATTAGCAGTATGTGATAGTGCCATTTCAATTACTGCCTTACTGATATGACAGATTATTGTATTCTTTCTAGTATGAAAAAGAAAAGTGGTATTTAGCTTCTGTGTTAATTTCTATCCAATTGACTAGTAGCAAGAATGAGATTTTTATGTGTATATCTGGTTCCATTAATTTATTTCACCAATTATGTAGTCATATTTTTATTTGTCTTTGAGACAGGGTCTTGCTGTGTCACCCAGGCTGGAGTGCAGTGCTATGATCTTGGGTCACTGCAGACTCAAACTCCTGAGCTCAAGCAATCCTCCTGCCCCAGCCTTCTGAGCAGCTAGGACTACAGGGTGCATGCCACCATGGCCAGCTAATTAAAAAATAAAATAAAATTGTGTATAGACAAGGTCTCACTATATTGCTCAGACTGGTCTTGAACTCCTGGCTTTAAGCAATTTGCTCACCTCGGCCTCCCAATCACTCCTGGGATTACAGGCGTGAGTGACCCCACCCAACCTGGCTTTTTTATTGTTGTTTTTGTTTTTGTTTTCCAGAGACAGAGTCTCACTCTGTCACGCAGGCTGGAGATCAGTGGTGCGATCATAACTCACTCAGCCTCAAACTCCTGTGCTTAAGGGATCCTCCCACCTCAGCTTTTAAAGTAGCTGGGACTACAGGAGTGCACTACCATGGCCAGCTAACTTTTAAAACATTTTTTGTAGAGACAGAGTCTTGTTATATTGCCCAGCTTAGACTCAATCGATCCTCCCAACTCAGGCTCCCAAATCTCTGGAATTACAGGAGGAGGTGGGTGCCCAGCCTCGTAGCAATCATGTTTTTTGCCTAAGAATTTATTATATTTTTAATGTTTTACTTACTAATTTTAAAAGCTTTTCTTCTATATAAAATATTCATCCTTCAATAATCTTAAAACTATTTTTCTCAAGTTATCATTTGCCTTCTAAATTTTTCATGTAATCAAATTCTTTTTCTTTTTTTTCTTTTTTTTTATTTTTTACTTTGAGAAAAGTTTTTCTGATTCCCACATCAATTAAATGCCTGTCTATATTTTTTTCTCATTTTATGGTCTTCTATATGTTTCTACATTCATCCTATGTAAAAGGAGATTTATTTTAAAACTAGGAGCTACTTTGAAACTAATGAACATCTTTATCATGTATAATCTTTCTATCCAAAACCATAGGGTTTATTCAGAATTTTTACATCTCCCCATGAAATTAGGTAGTTTTCTTCCCATAGATTCCAGGCATTTCTTGTTACTGTTTGGCTTAGGACTCTGTTTCCTTCTGCTGCTGAGATTTTTTTTTTTACCATTATACCTTTTTAACAGGATATGGCTAGAATTTGGGAAATCCAGTGATTGGCGCCTATTTGTTTAATATAAGGCAATTTCACTGAACTTTCTTATTAATTCTAAAAGATTTCCATCCATTATCTAGGGATTTTTAGCCATGTCATTACACCATTTGCAAATGGTGGTAAGTGTGCCTCCTCCTATCCGATTATTATTCCGCTACTTTCTTTTGTTTGTTCTGTTGTTCTTACAGTGTGAGTGGGCATTCTTATTTTATTTCTGATATTTAATGGAAATGCTTTGTATTTTATTATTAACTATGATATAAGATGTTGGTATGAGCTTGATATTCTTATAATATTCTTTTCTTTTTAATTTTTTTATTATACTTTAAGTTCTGGGTACATGTGCAGATCATGCAGAATTGTTACATAGGAATACACATCCTATGATTCATGGCTTCCTAAATATTTTTAAAGCAGAAGTCAGTGTTTAATTTTGTCAACTAACCTCTTAGCATCTAGTGAGATTAGCATAAGTAATACTATCCTATCATGTTTCCTTGATTATAAAATACACTATAATTTCAGAGATGTTGAAACATGAAAAAGAAAGGTACATTTCAGAATGGTGATTGAGGTCCTTAATATTAAACCGTTAAGAATAAGCTCAGCCGGGCGCGGTGGCTCATGCCTGTAATCCCAGCACTTTGGGAGGCCGAGGTGGGTGGATCACCTGAGGTCAGGAGTTCGAGACCAACATGGTGAAACTCTGTCTCTACTAAAAATAAGAAAATTAGCCCAGCGTGGTAGCAGGTGCCTGTAATCTCAGCTACTCTGGAGGCTGAGGCAGGAGACTTGCTGGAACCAAAGAGGAGGAGGTTGCAGTGAGCCGAGATCATGCCATTCCACTCCAGTCTGGGCCAACAAAAACGAGACTCCATCCAAAAACAAGAATAGGCTCTATTACTTCAGGGAGAAATGTACTTTTTATTTTATTATGTTGTTGAATTTGGTTTGTTCAAATTTAATGTGGCATTTTAAAACATATTCACTTATGATATTATTTTTTGGTTCTTTTTTGTATATATTTACCAGTTTTTTATATATTTACTAGTTTCACACAATGAATTACTTAGCTTTCCCATTTTTTCTTTTCTCAGGAATTGTTTATATACATGAGAATTGTGGTCCTTGAAAAACTGAAGTATCAAATTGGTAAGTTTCTTGTCCCATTACTTAAGAAATAGTGTTTTAATAAATTATTTTCATGTTTATTGAGCTCTTCTGATTTTCCCTTTCTTCAATCTAACTTGACCTTTTATATTTTTCTGAAAAAAATTATCATTTTCTTTGGTATTTTTATTTGTTGGTAAAGAAATATAAACAATATTTGTTTAATCTTTTAAAACATGTCTGCATCCTTTGATTTATTGTCTTTCTTTTCTTTTATTTGCATTATTTATATTTGTGAAATACTGGTCTTCTTTTTAAAGCACAAGCTATTATATTTACTTTTTGTGTTTTTTATTCATTCATAATCCTGTAATCTTTCTTTTCTGTGCATTTTACTTGTTAGATTTTAATAACTTTTGACATTGACTACTGATTGGTTTAGTTTTACTATGTAATTATGCCATTATTACATTATTTAAGGCCTTGAATGACAGTCATGTCATTCATAATCTGGTACATATTTTATACTTTCACTGTAAGTTTCACCTTTCATCATTATAAAGAAAACTGGTCATGTTACATCTGTTTTGAAATGCAATATTCTCATATTTATTATTTTCTAAAAAGAAGGTTCATTATTTTTTAAACAGCCTGCTTTGATTTCCTTTTTGAATGAATAATTATTTAAATATGTGTGGTTTTTTTAGTTGCTAACTTAAGGTTTTGGTTACATATTTCTTTCTTTTTCCCCATTCCCCCTATATTTTTAATTTTTCTACACTGTAGCTGCAAAATTTTTGCCTTTGAGAAGGTTTTAATTAATTTTTGTTTTTGTTTCGAAGGGTCTGTTGTATGATCAATTTGATGTGTTTCACGCATGTTTAAAAAGAACATGCAATCTATTGGTAAGGTATAAAAACATTTATTATAACAATTACTTTGGTCTTTTAAATTGTAAAGATTCTCAATATTTGTCCTGCACAACAACTGCTAAATACTAGAAGCAGCATTTCTCACAGTTAGAAACTTGTGTTCCTCTACTATATCTCCCATTTTTGCTTTTTATAGTTCATGACAGTCATGTGGTTTATACTGGTATATATTACTTTTATATTTTCATTGTAAATATCATCTTTCAGCATTTTAAAAGAACTCTTTATATCCCATGTAACACATTTTGGCCTGCAATCTACTTTGTGTGAAATTTATATTGCCACCCTGATTTCCTTTGGTTTACATTTCCCTGGTAAATCTTTTCCCATTTTTAAAATTTTTATTTGATGGTATTTTATTTTAATAGAATGTAGGTCATTTATGTTTAAAGTCCAAATAATATGCTTTGTCATCTGCCATTACAGACGTTTCAGCTTTTGCTTTTGGATTTCCTTTACTCTTTCCTTTTTTTGTTATTAGGTTAATACTTTTTAAAAACTTAAAAAAAACTTTTTGTTATTAGGATTACATAATCTATAATTAGTATATTATAAATTATATGCATACTATGTTTATTTTTATCAATGCTTACCTTTAACTGTTTTTAGATGATTTTTTCACACCATATGTTTTTCTAATTTTAGATGGTCCCTGACTTACAATGGTTCAATTTACAATTTTTCAACTTTACAATGGTGTGAAAGCTTTATCTCTTTAGTTTGGTTTTAAATAACACAATAATAATACCATAACTACATAATAAAAACTAAAATAAACCAATTAATAGTTAATGTTGAAAGTTGTTAAAATATAGCATTCAGTACACTCCTTTTTTATGATGAGGTTAGGTCAGGATAAACCCATTGCAAGTTGAAAATATCATAAGTCAAACATACATTTTAGTGTTTTCAATAAAAACAGCCAAGCATCTGTATTAATATTTTTACTCCTTTGACTTCCTGATTTAGAAAAAAAATTATTATGTTGTTACTGCCTTGAATTTGCACTCCACTTCCACTTCCCAATCTTTTATGTAGTCTTGGGTTTAGACACAATCATTCTTGATATTTTCTTTCAGTTTTACAAGAAGGTCTATAAAAGTTACTTAAACCTTGATTAAGTTTGATAAAAGTTACTTAAACCTTGATTGCATTCATTCATCTATTTATTGAATAAATATGTACTGAAAGTATACCATAGACCAGGTACTAGGGATAAAACAGTTAACAAGATTGACAAAATCCTGACTTCATGGAGCTTAATTCTGGTTGAGAAGATGGACAACATATTTGTAATAAGAATTTCATTAACAAAATAATTCCAGCTAATAATTATTGCAGTGATGGAACAAAAAAAAAAGAAGAAGAAGAAGAAGAATGGAATAAAAGAAGAACTACAGTGTCATTACCTTGGATGATTGGGAAAGCCTCTTTGAAAAGATAGTATCTGAGCAGTCAGTTGAATTCTCAAAAAGGGCCAGTCCTGTGTAGATCTGCGGAAGAACTTCCAGGACAGAGGAGTAAGTGACAGCTTGGCATAATTTTAAAAAAGAAGAAAAAGAACAATGAGCCCAAAGCAAAATGAGATATGAGGATGGTGGCTGGCATCCCCTAGTGCTGCTTATTGATGCCAGGTTGAGCAACAAGAACCTTGATCTCTAAGAAGCAGTGTTATGTGTTTTGATCTGCCTGATGGTTCACTGAGGAACTGGCACAGTGACTGGCCATTATTCCAACACCCATGGGCTAAGCAGCTTCCTGGTCAGTGTCTACTGAAGAATTTTAAAAGACAGAACATGTTTTAAACTTCTTTTCTCTTTTCTTATTAGATCATGTCACTGATTGACTGCAGAGATCATGGAAAAGAGACTTTAGTGACTGCACATGACATGAAATATTGTCCTTTCAAAAATGGTTTGGCAAAGTCACTAAACACGTGCAATTGTACTCCCTAACAAGCAATATCAGTATTCTCTGGAAAGGAGGTTATTATTTCCAGAGTTACCATATTACAATATTCAAAAGGTCCAGTTCTTAGCAAAAAATTCATAACATACAAAGAAATAAGAAAAAATGAATCAACAGAAGATATCCCAGAGGAAGCCCAGACATTAACATACTAGACAAAGACTTTAAATTAACTGTCTTAAATATGCTCAAAGAACTAAAGGAAACCATGGAAAAGAACTAAAGAAAATTAGGAAAACAAGGTATGAACAAGTAGGGAATATCTATAAAGACAGAAATTATTTTTAAAAAATTAAATAGAAATTCTAAAGTTTAAAAGTAAAATAGTTGAAATTAAAAAATTGCTACAGAGGATCAACAGCAGATTTGAGCAATTCTAAAGTTTAAAAGTAAAATAGTTGAAATTTAAAAATTGTTACAGAGGATCAACAGCAGATTTGAGCAAAGAATCAGTGAAACTGAAGAGAAGGTGATTCAAATTATTTGATATGTGAGTTAGAAAGAAAAAAGAATGAAGAAAATAAACAAAGCCTGTAAGACCTATCAAGTATACTAACATATGGGTTCTGAGACTCACAGAAGGAGAAGAGATAGAGAAAGAAACTGATAAGATATTTTAAAAAAATAATGACTGAAAACTTTCCAAATTCATGGAAGACATGAATATACATGCCAGAAAACTTCAACAATTATAAATGGAATTAAACCAAAGAGATTCACACCAATACACATTGTAATAAACTGTCAAAAGACAAAGAGAAAATCTTAAAAGGCACAAGAGAGAAGAGACTCACATTTTTCAAACTATTTTCAATAAGATTAACAGTGAAATTTATTGAAATGTATGGAGACTGTAAAGAAATGGGATGATATATTTAAAGTGGTATAAGAAAAAAATACTGTCAACAAAGAATTCTATATCTGACAAAACTATCCTTCAAAAATGAAAGAGAGATAGGAGAAATAAGTTGAAGAGATCTATCGTGCAACATAGTGATTACTGGTAATAACAATGTATCATATTATTGAAAATCACTAAAAGTAATTTTAAATGTTTTCATTACAAAAAAGGTAAATATGTGAACTAATACATACATTAATTAGTTTTATTTAGGTATAACACAGGTATAGGTATACGTTTTTTGAAACATCATGTGCATAAAAATATATATAATTCTTGTCAATTTTAGAAATTTTTTAAAAAGGAGAAATTAAGACAGATAAACAAAACTAAAGGTGTTTATTGCTAGTAGGTCTGTTCTGTGAGAAAAGCTAGAAGTAGTCCTATAGGTTGAAATGAACAGACAATAGAGTAACTCAATGTCATAAATAAAGATGTGATAAAGATAAATACATACATAAATAAAGCTAATATTGTACTTCTGGTTTGTAATTCCTCTTTTTCTTCTGATAGAATTTTAAAGACTTTAATACTCCACTTCAGGAATGGACAGAACATCTAGACAAATGATCAAGAAAAAAATGGAAGACTTAAGACATTATAAATTAACTAGGTCTAACACATTTACATATACAAAACACTCTACCCAACAAACGAAGAAAAACGCTGGAGTGCAGTGGCATGATCCCAGCTCACTGAAACCTCTAACTCCCTAGTTCAAGCAATTCTCCTGCCTCCGCCTCCCAAGTAGCTGGGATTACGGGCAAGCACCACCACACTCAGCTGATTTTTGTATTTTTAGTAGAGACAGGGTTTCACCATGCTGGCCAGGATAGTCTCAATCTCCTGATCTTGTGATCCACCTGCCTCGCCTCCCAAAGTGCTGGGATTACAGGCGTGAGCCACTGTGCCCATCCTGAAAACATATTCTTCTGAAGTACACATGGAATATTTGCCAAGAGAAACTATATGTTAGGCCATAAAACAATTCTCAATTAATTTAAAAAGACAATTATAAAAAGTATCTTCTCTGACCACAATGGAATGAAACCAGAAATTAATAACAGAAGAAAAACTGGAACATTCACAAGCATGTTAAAATTAAACAATACACTCAAACAACAAATGAGTCAAACAGGAAATACTAGGGAAATTAAGAGATTCTTTGAGATGAATAAAAATGAAAGTACAAATTACCAAAATATATGAGATGCAGCAAAAACCATGCTCAGAGGGAAATTTATAGCTGTAAATGTCCACATTAAAAAAGTAAGATCTCAAATCAGCAACCTAACTTTATGCCTGAAAAAATTAGAAAAAGAAGAAAAAACTAAATCCCAAGCCAACAGAAGAATGAACATAATAAATATTAGAGCAGATATAAATGAAACAGAGAAAAAGCAAATAATAGAATCAAAAAAACGCAAAAGCTGGTTCTTTGAAAAGATAAAAATTTAGCAAACCTTTAGCTAGACTGACTAAGAAAAAAAGAAAAAAGGACATAAATAACTAAAATCAAAAATTAAAGTGAGGCTATTTCTACTAACCTTACAGAAACTAACCTTACAGAAACTAAAAGTATCCGAATATAATAAACAATTAGACACCAACAAATTACATAAACTAGAGGAAATAACAAGTTCCTAGAAACACACAAATTACCAATACAGATGCAGGAAGAAATACAAAATCTCAAAGAACCTATGATAAGCAAAGACATTCAAAGAGTAATCAAAATTAGTATTTAAAATCCTCCCCTAAGTGAAAAATTCTAGGACTCAAGAAAATATTAGCAAACTAATCAAACAGTTCATAAAAGGATTATGCATGTGACCAAGTAGGATTTACTCCAGGAATATGAGGGAGGCTCAACATAAGAAAAGGTTAATCTAGCCAGGTGTGATGGTGTGCTCCTGTAGTCCCAGATGCTTAGGAGGCTGACGCAGGAGGATTGCTTGAGGTTGGTCTCAAGTTTGAGAACTGCCTGGGCAACATAGCATGACTCTGTCTCCAAAAAAACTCTTTTTAAAATTAGGTATGGTGGCAGTAACTATAGTCCTAGACACCTAGAAGTCTAAAGTGCGAGGATCACTTGAGCCAGAGAGTTCAAGGCTGCAGTAAATTATGATCAGCCCACTGCGCTAGCCTGGGTGACAAAATGAGACCCTGTCTCTAAAAAAAGAAATTTTTTTTTTTTTTTGAGACAGGGTCTCACTCCGTCACCAGGAGCCAGGCTGGAGTGCAGTGGCATGACCTCGGCTCACTGCAACATCCGCCTCCCGGGTTCAAGCAATTCTCCTGCCTCAGCCTCCCCAGTAGCTGGGACTACAGGTGCACGCCACCATGCCCAGATAATTTTTTTGTATTTTTAGTAGAGACAGGGTTTCACCATGTTGGCCAGGATGGTCTCGACCTCTTGACCTCGTGATCCGCCCGCCTTGGCTTCCCAAAGTGCTGGGATTACAGGTGTGAGCCACTGTGCTCGGCTCAAAAATATTTTTTAATAAATAAAAATTAATCAATGTAACAAAACATATTAGACTAAAGGGAAAAAACAATCATCTCAGTAGATCCAGAAAAAACATTTCACAAAATTTAACACCATTCTGTGATTTTTAAAAATGTTTCAGCAAACTAGCAATAGGAAGGAACTTCTTCCATTTGATAAAAGACATATATCAAAACCCCACAACTAACATCATACTCAATAGTGAAAGACTGAAGTGTTTCCCCTAAGATCAGAAATTAGACAAGGATTCTTATTCACACCACTGATATTCAACATTTTACTAGAACTTCTAGCCAGAGTAATTAGGCAGAAAAAAGAAATAAAAGGAATGCAAATTTGAATGAAAGAAACAAAATGATCTCTACCTGTAGATGCTATGACTCTACATATAGAAAATCCAAAGAAGACATAAACACAAAATAGTAGAGCTAATCAACAAAATCATCAAAGCTGCAAAAAGCAGTTGTTTTTCTATATATCAGCAATGAACAATCCAAAAAGAAAATTAAGAAAATAATTCCATTTACAATAGCATCCAAAAGGATAACATACCTAGGAATAAATTTAACCAAGAAGGTAAAAGACTTGTATATTAAAAACTACAAATCATTTCTGAAAGAAATTTTAAAAGACCTAAATAAATGGAAATGCCTATGAATTTCAAAGGAGACCTAATAAAATAACCATATTTGTAGATTAATGTAACCCCATCAAAATTCCAAAGGCTACTTTTGCAAAAATAAACCAGCTGATTTTCAAATTTATATGGAATTGCAAGGAATCCCAAATGATGAAAACAACACTAAAAAAAAGAAAGTTGGAGGAATCATACTTCTTGATTTCAAAACTTACCATCAAAACCATGTGATGTTAGCATAAGGCTAGACATTTAGGCCAAGAAAATAGAATTAAGGTTCAAAAATAAACCAAACATCTATGACCGGTTGATTTTTTTACCAGGGCACCAAGACCATTCAAGGAGAATAGAATAATGTTTTCAACTGGTGATGGGATAACCAGATAATGCCATGCCAAAGAATGCCACCAGATCCCTACCTTGCTTCATATAAAAAAATTAACTCTAGATAGTCCCCAGATAACCAACCTGGTTTTCCCCTTATTTCCTTCATGTATGTAGTTCTCAGAATAAATGTAGAATATGCTAGAAATGCAAAATACTGAGAGAAGCAGGAACTATCTGAAACAGCCCAGCCTTGTTCATGTCCTTCCTAAGAAAGATAATATCTTGACTTAAGGAAGAATGGCCAGAGAGAGCCTGGACTTTGTTCCTCACCCTAGAAGCAAGGTGTACTTCAAAGCATTGACCAGTGAGTCCTGTTGTCCCTGAAGTATTTAAATATAAGTTGAAACTATACAACTATTAGAACAAACATAGAAATAAATCTTTATTACCTCAAATTTGGCAGTGGATTCTCAGATTTTATACCAAAAGCACAAGCAATGGAAGAAAAAAGGAGATATTTGGACTTCATAAAAATGAAAGAAAAAATTGTACATCCAAGGACACAATTAATAGAGTGAGAGGCAAACTACAGATTGGGAGAAAACATTTGCAAATCACATATCTGATAAGGGGTTAGTATCCAAATTACATAAAGAACTCTTACAATGCAACAACAAAAAAATAAACAACCCAATTTAAAGTGAGCAGATTTGAATAGACATTGCTCCAAATGGCCAGCAAGCACACACAAAGATGTTCAACATTTTCAACATTATTGGTCATTAAGGAAATGCAAATCAAAACCACAATGATATATCACTTCACTTTTACTGAGATGGCTATAATCCAAAAAAATAAAACAAAAATGCATTGGCAAAGATGTGGAGAAATTTGAACTCTTGTACATTGCTGACCGAATGTAAAATAATGCAGCCACTGTGGAATACAGCTTGGCAGTTCCTCAAAAAGTAAACAGATAGTTAAGCATAAGCATACGGATCATAGTTACTGTATCATCCAGCAATTCTACTCCTAGAGTTATATATCCAGGAGAAATAAAAATATGTCCACAGGAAAACTGCTACATAAATGTTTATGGCAGTATTATTCATAAGAGCGAAAAGATGGAAACAAAAGATGGTCTATCAATGGATGAATGGCTAAATAAATTTTGGCATAAACACATAATGGAATATTATTCAACTATGAAAAGAAAGAAAGTACTGACACATGGTATAACACGTTTGAGCCTCAGAAACCTTATGTTAAGTGAAAGAAGCCAGACACAAAAGGCCACATAGTATATAACTACTTTTATATGAAACATTCTAGAAGAGACAAATTTATAGAGACAAAAAGCAGATTAGTGGTTGCCAAGGGAAGCAAGGGGTGGAAGAGACAAAGATGGGGAATAGTTATTTCATGAGCAAGGGATTTTCCTCTGGGGTGATGAAAAAGTTTTGAAACTAGAGATGATGGTGGTTACACAATATTGTGAATGCAATAAATGCCGCTTAGTTACACTCTGAAACAGTTAACTGTTATGTGAATTCTACCTCAATTTTTAATAACTACATACAAGTTTACTATTTTGTAGTTGTGGAGGTCAGAAGTTCAAAATCAGTTTCACTGGGCTAAGGTCAAGTTGTCAGAGGAGCTGGTTCCTTCTGGAGGCTCTGAGGGGAAAATCATTTCCTTGCCTTTTTCAGCTTCCAGACACTGCCTACATTTCTTTTATTACCTCACATCAGTGATATATCATTGTGGTTTTGGTGTGACCTGTACCTCACATCACTCCAACCTCTTGCTTACATGGTCACATCTCCTACTGCTCTCACTCATTCTGATTTTTCTGACACCCTCTTATTATGGGTCCTTGTGTTTACATTAGGCCTACCTGGATAATCCCCCATCTCAAAATTCTTAATTTAATCACATCTGTAAACCAAATAAAGTAATATATTCACAAATTCCAAACATTAAGAACTGGACATCTATCTGAGACTGCTACAAGGGCTAGAGATCTAAACGTGGGAGTCTTGTCCAAAAGGATGGCCTTTAAAGCACAGCAGAAGAGTACGAATACCCAACACCCTCCTTTCATAGCTTGACTGCCTCATTACCGAGGTCTTATTTTTGATTCACCGATTTTTGAAAGAAAGACACACAGTGGTTATATTATCTAATTCCTCTAGTACATGGACATTAAAATTCTTGACAATGTTTTCCTTGAAAAGATTTACAAATATTGTTCTATTGCTTTTTGTAATCACTACAGCAGAGGCTAAGTATGAAATCAGAAAAATTTTTCTTGACTTGTAGTCAGGAAAACTGATCTTTCTGTGTGTGGAGGCAAGTTATTTCATTTCAAAAAATTTGCCAATACATATCTAAGAATGGCTTTCTTAGTTAATGTTACCTGATATTGCAACCCTCACTGATATGTCCATTCAGTTATTTCTGTTTAGCAGGGGAGTTTCTTCATTTATCCGACGAGATTTTTTTTTAGGGTCTATGACAATGGCAAAGAGAGATTAAGGCCTTGAGCTCACAACACTCCTATTCAAATGACAGTAAACAAAATAGTAACTTATATAATTTCAAGTGGGGATATAAATTGTGAAGGGAAATGAAGAGAATAGAGGAAAAGATAGTAATGAGAGCAGCAGCACTCTCTCAGATGGGGACACTGAAAACCATTGAGACATAAGTCTTAGGCTGGAGAGCTGGTGGCGGACAAAGTAGGCTGCTTGAAACTGGGAAGTTAAAAATAGCAATTGTGTTTATGATTGTTACTGATCTAATTACTTGTTTTTTCTTACTGATAGTTAAGTTCTTGAGTTTAATTGCCATCTTCTGTCTTCCATGTCTGTAATCTTCTTGTTCATTGTTTCTATGTATTTATCAAACATAGCATTTACTATATGCTAACCCCTGGTTTAAGAACTATATCAATAGCAGTTGATTTAATTTAAATATAAATCCCTTTGAGGCAGGTACTGTTATTAGTCCCATTTTACAGTTGAGAACACTAAGAAGTTATGTAACTAGCCCAATGTCACACTGCTAGTGTAAATGGGGTCAGTATTTGCACCCAGGGAATACATCTTCAGAGCCTATAGTCTTGATTCCACCTATGTTGATTCTCCACTTATTACTGTGTCCATATTTCTCTCCAATCTGGAAAAAAACAAACTAGTTTGTCATCAATATCATTGCTTCAGTCTTCTGGGTTGTCAATTTTGATATTTTCTGCTTCAGTAGGATTAAATTCTTCAATTTATGTTTAATTTCTTTTGTCATTCTCATTATCACTATTTCAGGCAATTTCCTCCTCATAGTTTTTGTTCCTGTTTCATGGAAGCCAAAACTTCATGCATCCTTCAAGGGATTTCAAGAAGTTTCTCAATGTTTTCTTCCACATCACTTGTTATGCAATCTTTTTAATATATTCCATGTTGGGCTTTTCTTGCTCTCCAGTCTTAAAATTAAAAGAGATGCATTCAGAGTTAGTGTTTGCCAGCAGGTGCAGTGTGTATAACTCCCTTTATCCCACTTGCTGACAACCTTGATTTTGGTAAAACCCTTTCCCACATATATATTAAATAGTAAGAAGGCAGGAAGATATGCACAGGTATCCAGAGCTCCATGGGTCTAACAGATGCTCACCTAGTATAACTATATTGCAAAATGCCTTTTTTCAATTTCCTGGCTCATGAAGACTCTAAAATAATGAAGTACACCCAAATTAAGTCCAGCATGCCATGCTACCAGTTCTTCCTATCTGCAGAGCTTTACTCTCTGAAACTACATCTTCCATGTAATAAAATAAAAAAAATCCATTATCCTTATTTCCTTCCTCCTCAAAAGTTTTATTGGAGTTTTATTCTCTCAGGAGACATGGAAAGGAGAATTACTGGGTAGGAGAAGAGGAAAACCGTATTCTGACATCTTAAAGAACAGTTAAACAGGAGAAGAGACAGGGCAGTGTTTAGGTGGTGGGCTCCAGTTCTGATTGTTCACAGCAGACTACTTTGAGGGCTGGTGACTGAGTGGTCATGGTTATTAAATATTTTTAATATCGCCCCTGGGTAGAAATATATTCTGCAGGAGGTCATGCTTCCTTTGTTTTCATTGGCAAAGTATATGTTGTCCCCCAACTGCAGTTCTCATTTTTTTATAACTCTTGTAATCTTTGCGGGTGCTCTCACAGATTCTGATAGTACATTGGCTCTCATCTTTGTTGTTGGTGTAGTTCATTCACTCCCCAAATACTAATTAAGAAATTACAATGAGCCAAGCACTGTGCTAGACCCTCAGGCTGCAACTCTAAGCCAAAAATGCATGCCTCTGTTCCCACAAATTTTCATCTTATGTCTTCATAGTTGGAATCTGGAGAACTTTCCAGAACTGCCATCCAGAAATCATTTTAAACTGGAAAATTATAATGTTCTTCTAATGAAAATCATGAGCAAAGCCGTGTGAAAAATAGAAAAGAAGCACTGGGCTAGAAATCAAGACAGCTTTAGTTCTCATCCTTGATCTGCCACTAATATCTGGGAACTTTGTGTGAATCACTTAACCCCTCACAGTTTCCATTCCTACATGTAAAATGACTGGGTTGAACCAGATTCTCTCCAAGATCCCTTCCAGCCATAAAATTGTATGTTCCCAAGATAAATGTTCTTCCCATTAAAGTGGGTGTTTTGAAAGCCATTTTTTATCAGTGGATCTCAAACCTTATGTTTACCAATACAGTAGTCTGATTCTCCTGACCCTCTTTATACCATTCCTAATAAGAAATGTACCAACCATATGTGAAACATATGGGGTCTGTCCAAAGGCCATGAAAGATACATAAATTTCACAAGTGAAAGATGCAAAACACATGTTGACACATCTCAAATCCACATGCACATTTTGGTTACGGTTTAATGGTAGTTAATTTTGAAGGTTCTTCAGAAGTCCATTTAAGATACTTCTATAGAAATGGCTTTTAGATGGGGCCCAAAAGGTCCTTGTGTAAAAACAAGTAAAGTTGTCTAAATTTCTGTGAGGTAGCCTGGGAAATGGAAGCCTTCTAAAGTTAGTCAGAGAGTTAGGCATTTCACACCTTGCAGCATCTTGATAAAGTCAGAATAAAATAGAAGGATAAGCAAATATCAAACTTAGGAGACTGTAGGCTCACCTACGAACCCACAGTGAAAAGACACAGCTGGGCCATCTGCTTTGGCCATCAGACCTTATTTGGGGCCCTCTTCCAGAGTTTTGCATGTGCCGACCACACAAGTGTAAGTTCATGCCCTTCCTCCTGCCTGCTGAATGCTCATTCCTCAGGACTCTGCTCAAACATCCCCTCCTTTGTGAAGCCTTCCCTAACCTCTCTACACAAATGGGCCACTTCTCCATTTGTTCCATCATCACTGTTGCACTCTTTCTCACTCTACATTTATTACTGATCTGTCATACTGAATAGCATTTGTTTGTTTTTCACGTTGAATAATACTTACTGAGTAATAAATATGCTTTTGTGATCTGTGATCCTGGTGCCTAGCAATATGCTTGACATGTGGTTAGTGAACCTGTGAGCCAACGAATGAATGTCTGTTGACACTCAAAGTCAGAGTCAATGGGATATTGATCTTAGAGGAATAAAAGTCAATATCATGTATCAAAACAGAAACCTCAACTTTGTGAATTTTCTATCATGGAAGAACTCAAACTCTGTTTGAAAGAAAAACATAACCAAGTCAAGAAAAATATAGTAAGCACCTGCTACATGGTGTCCCATACATCCTGCATCCAAGAGAGTTTATAAGAAAAGAAAAAACAAAACAAAACAAAAACATAGGGTTACCTTCAAGTTGCTTGCTGTTAAAGTTGAGAAGAAAGCTGTAGGCTCATATTACAGACAATAATGTAAGACCTCTCTTAAGCTGGTGGTCACTGATATACAGCTCTAGGGTACCTGAGCGGAATCAAGGCCTGACCAATCAGAGCCAGCTATCAGCAAAGACTAGAAGCCAGTAAAGCTTTCATAATACTGATGCTCCCAACTATCTTTGAAACTTGCACTCTCCAATCAGGTGGCCGCTAGCCACCAGGGGCTATTGAACATTTGAAACATGGCCAGCTTAAACTGGAATGTGCTATAATTGCTAAAGACACAACAAATTCCAAAGACCTAGTTCAGAAGAAAAAGAATGTAAAACGACCTCATTTATTTTTTATATTGATTATATATTAAAATGTTAAAATGACAATATTTCAGATATACTGGGTATTATAAAATATTAAAATAAAATTCCCTGGTTTTTAAAAACTTTTTACAATGTAGCTGCCAGAAAAGTATAAATTACCTGTGGCTCACATTATATTTCTGTTGGCCAGTGCCTTTCTAAACCATTCTTTTTCTTAGTCCCAGGGACTACCTCCTTATCTGCTTAGTTACCTTTGGTCTTTGGGGATAGTTACCGGGAAGCTCTTGAAGGACCAGCTATCTCAAGGCCCAGAGTATGTGCTTGCATGAAAAATTAATGTAGATTCATCAAGGCAGGAGGCCCTGTCCAGTAGCCAACTCAATGGACTTCATGTCAACAACCATTGGTGTCTGTGTGGTTCCCTTCAGTTCTGCCTGAATTTCCTTTTCATGGCTGGGAGAAAATTATAAAGAGGGGTTGATATTTTCCACAAGCCTATACTGATAAGAGCAAGTGGTCCAGGCTGAGATCAATAAACCCATATGTCTACTAAGGCCAGGCAGGTAACATAAACAAGTGAAGCAAGCCAAGTGTATTCTTTCAATACAGGCATGCTCTGCCTGGATATGAAACACACAGGGATTTTCTTCACTTCCCCAAAGAAATATGCCCTCTTCCTTTCCTTTTCTCTTTGTTTTGGAAACTTATGATGTTCTTGGCCAATTTTTCATTTTTCTGCTTTTGCTATAAAAAGAAATTTTGCTCAACTTTTAACTCAATTTAAGAATAAAAACAAAATAGTGAAAACAATGATAAATTGCAACTGACACTTGCCTCAGTGCAGGGACTCAGAGGGAATTGTGGGGACTATGGAGAAGTGGGGAATGCAGGTCCCACCCACAGCAGCAGCCCTGACTCAGCGCCAGCCAGTAGGTGCCAAGTGGTAACACAGGCCCCCAGTGGCCACATCTGATTTTTCAAGAGAAGCCAGAAACCTGCATATTTATGTGAAATCTCCTAATTTTCAAGTGTTGCCAAGTAATTCAAAATGTTTTCAAAATATAGTGTAGGCCAGAATTCTGCGATCTGAACAAAATATATCTACAGACTAAGTCTGGCTCATGGGCAACCAATTTGCAATCATATCTAGTTCCAGACTAGACATCATCTACCTAGTAGGGAATAAAAAGAGGAAAGGAAATTAGTACTTTTGAATAGTTACTATATACCTGGAACTTCATTTCTTTTCCCTCATTTGATCATCCCAACAGCCTTAGAAGTAGTAACAGCCTCATTTGCATAACTGAAGAAACAGAAATTGATTTAAGTGATTTGCTCAAGATAACTCAATGAGAAACTTCCAAACTAAAGGGATTTGTTTACTTCTTGATCCCTAAACATATCTTCATTCCTGTACTTCCTGCTTTCTCCCAGCTTGGGAGACCTCACCCAGTTCCCTGACATCTAAGACCTTCCCTGATCAGCCCAGCCCTCACCTGCCTGCTCAAATCTTCCGGGTGCTCACTCCCTGGATGCATTCTTGGCAATCAGAAATTGAGCATGTCTTTTTCATGTCTTCCCAGGCAGGCAAGGACTACAGCCAATGTTTTTGAACCCTCAGCATGAATCATGAGCACCTTCATTTAACACAGGCACAAAATATATTTGTTGGTTTTAATACACATCACTTGGCTTGCCTACTCGTCTCCCACCCCACCCCTTTTTGTGTGTGTTCTCTTCATATCCTTCATCCTCTTTCACTTGAATAGTTTGCATTGATTCTTTATTACAATGCTGACTAAAGGACCCACAGAACATGAAAACAGGTGTTGAGGAAAAACAGCTTAATGACCAGCCCTTACAAGCCTTTATTGGCTCCATAGGAACCAGGGACCCAGAGGGAGTCAGGGTTGGTTTGAGGTTAGTGAAGACTGAAGTCACAGTGTTGGAAGGAGAATCCAGTCTTATAGACAAACTACAAATGAGAAGTGTTAATCCCAGAAGGTTTACACTTTCTGGGGCCCTCTTCCTCCAACTTCTTGCTCTTTCCCAGAATGGCTGTATTCCTTTTTCTCTTCAGCACAATGAAATTACCTTTGGCCAAACTCAGTGGTCCCCATTCAAACAAATGGCTTCAAGCAGAAAGAAGCTCCTTCTCTCTTCCTCCAGATTAGGTTGCCAGCTGCCCAAATCTACCCAGGGGAACCTCTAGCAACCACTTTTGTATCCCATTAAGGGGAGCCAATATAGTAACAACCAGAGTCATGCATATTCCTGAAGCAACTTATTTTCACATCCCTTATTTTGTTTGACATTTACAGTAGCCTGACAATTAGCAAGCAGATGTCATTAAGACCATTTTACAGATGAGGAAACTGTGGACATAGAGGTTAAGTGATTTGCCTACATCATAAGACAACACTAACACTTGAACATAATCTTCTGAACCTTTAAGTGGTTTCCTCTTGGGAATTTTTTTTTTGTATTTCACAATAATTTTTATTCTTCTGACTTGAAAAGTTTTACCTCTCTATAGTTTAAGATTGGGAAAATATTAAAATGTTGAAAGAAGAAAATAAATGATGGTTGTACCCTTAAAACTCAAGATAATTATGATTAACATGCTGATGTATTTTCTTCTTTATTTTCTGTGTATATTTTTTAACACAGAGAATATTAAGAAGTATTTAACGATATGAATCAGGAGAATACCATTTATATGTAATTTGTATTATTATTATTTATTTATTTAGAAATGGAGTCTCACTCAGTCTGTTGCCTAGGCTGGAGTGTAGTGGCATGATACCAGCTCACTGCAACTTCCACCTCCAGGGCTCAAGCAATTCTCCTGCCTCAGCCTCCTAAGTAGCTAGGATTACAGGTGTGCACCACCATGCCCAGCTAATTTTTGTATTTTTTAGTAGAGACGGGGTTTCATCATGTTGCCAGGCTGGTATTGAACTCCTGAACTCAAGTGATCCATATTCCTCAGCCTTTCAAAGTACTGAGATTACAAGCATGAACCAACACACACAGACTAGTTTGTATTATTTTTACACTTAACATTGTGTCAAGAGAATTTACCATCATGAAATATCCATTGAAAAAATAATTATTAATAATTGCAAACATTCCAGCCAACATAAGTATTTTCCATACTTTTTCAATTAAAAATCATATTGTAATAAATATCCTTGTGGCTAAATTTTACTCCAGATCTTTGAACAGAATAAACAGTGAAATTTTTATTTAGGATGTATAGTGAACCACGCAATTAATGAAAATTTCAGGACAACAAGCTTGAGCATTCCATAAATGTCAGACGCTGGGTTCATGGGCAGTAAAAGCTATGGGCACCGTTTTCTGAGGGGTCACCTCTTTTCACTTTTGCATTAAACTATTTCCCAAATTTTATCACTTCCTACTGCCCCTGCCCTAGTTCAAGGGACTTCTACTGTTGTTCCCCAACTGGTCTTCTGTCCCTAGCCTCCTCTGTCCCAAATTCATCCTCTATCTAACAGCCTAGATGAGCCTTCTAAGGTTGAATCTATGCCATTCTGAAAAGGGAAAGCCTTCACTGAATTCCCATAGCCTCCCAGAAAAAAATAAAAATAAAAATCCAGAGTTGCTTAACATCTGACACTGTAAAATCAGAATCAAAAGTAAATTCTGGCACGTAGCAAGCATTCAATAAATGGCCCTTCCACATACGTTTTTATCCCTCAGCCTCTAGATCTGTTGGTGCTCATACATATGTTCTGAATGTTTTCCTTCGTCCAATTAGGCTGGAAGTTCCCTGACCACAGAGTTCCCAGTCTGTTTCTCTCTCCAGCCTATCACAGCTTCCAGCAAAGGCCTTCCTTTGGGAAGAAGGATTTTATGGAGTTCTAGATGAACTGATTATTTACATTTAGAAAGGAGTCAAGACCTAAACCAATAATCAAGCCAATCTCCAAGGGAAATGCTGCTCAGAGAACCTTAGAAATGGCTATGGCTTAAGCCAGAGTTGTCATCAAATTTAGAAAATATATTTAAAATATGGTTTTAAAACCATTACCCTTTTATTCGAGGATGAGCATCTGATATCCTTCACCCCATCTTTTGCCCTTTTGCTGATTTTTCAGCTTTGAATGGAGCCACCCAAGTTGTAAAGTCTCAAGCAGTATTCTGATCAGTTCTGGTTTAGGGCGGCTCACAGTAATCAGTTTGAACAGACTCCTCAAACTACTTCCATTTCCATGTCTTCTTAAATGGAAAACAAAACCAAAAAAAGCGAAAATACAATGTCAAAGAATGCTCCCAGTAGCAAGGCACAAGACATTTGCACTGTTCCCCTACCCTACAGGGCAACCCTTAATCCCCGCTCTCTTCCTGGAATTCAAAGGTATCTTTCTCAGAAGGAAATCTGTCCTTACTCTTATGTAGTTTTCCCTTGCATCAGATATTCCACCACCCCATCAGCAAGAGCTCTGTGACATGATAATGATGATAGTTTATTTATGGTTCACATCTGCTTTCTCACTGGATCCTCACAACAAGGTAGCTAGGGCAAGCATTATCATACCTATAAAGTGCAGATGAAAATACTGAAGTTCAGAACATGTTTGTGGCTTGGCAAAGCCTTGGAGTTAGAAAGAGGTTGAGTCAGACTCTACCCAGCCAATGGGCACTTTGGTGTAAACCTGAGACATCCCGGTTTACAGAGGGGGGCAACCACCTTTTTTTCCTTGCCTCAAGCTTTGCCCCTCTAACTGGTGGAGAATCGTATCTCTCACTGGCCCTCCTGGAGAAGCCACATGGACAACCAGGGTAAAACTCTCAAGATCTTTGAAGGCAAAAATATTAGTCATTCCAGGAGTTGGCATTGTGGACCTCACTCCCTTCCAGGCAGTTCCTGCAGAGTTGAGGGGCCCTCCAATCCTTCTTCCAACCCAAGTTACCTTGATTTTAGCTCCTCACTCTCCTATTTTAAATCTTCAGTAGATCTCCAACCCCTGCATGAGGAAGTAAACACCTTAGGTGGGCATTAAAGGCTATCTGTATTGTGCCCCTTTCCTATGGGCCACCCGATTCCTACACTTTCCTTACATGGACTGCGATGTTGCTCTTTCTTCACTCTAAATCCTCCTCACATCCTGTTCCTTAGATTTCTGAGCCCTTCTCAAGTCCTCCTCCCTTCCCGGAATTTCAAATCTCTGCACCTTCAAAACCTGCTCTAAGTTCTACCTCTTTCACTCATATTCTCTCAGTGGACCAGCCTTCCTCAGGTTTTGCACACTCTGATGTCCTGAGGAACTAGTCCACTGCTTCACTCACATCACCTCTGAACTATAAGCTGCTTTTGACTACAATGAGGGTCTTGTGTCTGTGTGACTTCCCAATTTGCTAACAAATTCCTTGAAGATCAATACTACGCTTTAAAGACCAAGAAGCTTACCATCAAGTACAGAGCAAGTGTTCCAAGGTCCTCACTGGATATGTGGATATGCAGGTTGGGGCTAGGACAGCTGACGTGAAACAGGGCAATTGGAATAGAGTCAGACAATCTGGTTGATGATGAGGCCTTGGGAAACTCTCTCCTTCCTAAGCTCATGCTACTCATTGATAAAATGAAGAGATTAGACAAGATAATCTCAAATGCTTCTTCAAACTCTATGAATCATTAAATATATGGGGTAGATGGGAAGTTTTCAACTGGGAGACAAAAAAAAATTGGAGGCCTTAGCAATTATACTGAAGACCTACTTTCTCACCAAACATCAACCACACCTCCTGCAAATCCACTGATTTTTTTTAAGCCCACCAGGCTTAATGGCCATAATGAGATCCACACACTTGTCAGGTGCTGAAGTCATTTGGCCTTTGGCCTTCATCTTACCAGCCCCCAGCACATGGGAGTTGGCCACGACTTTCACACACGTGTTCCCTCTTAACTAATCTTTCAAAAGGAAACATAGCATTATAAAATTTAGAGAGAGGCATGAAGGGAGAAGAAAGGGGGTGGAGAAAACAGAACTTGAAAAATAATTTTCTAATCAGGAAAATAGTATCAAATGCATGGGTCATTAAACTGAAAAGCCTTTCTGAATTTGGACAACTATTTTTCTTGAATGTCTGGGGTGTAGTGGTTACAACACACACCCTCCAGTTCTATCTGAACATAAATATAAGGTTTATAAGTGAAGCATATTTGCCAGGCACCAAAATAGTGATAATTAAATTCATGGGGCATGTATGCATTACAGAAAAACCAGAATCCCAGCAGCTTGAGATCTTATAAAGCAGTTGATTATCATCAACACTATAATTACTCATGAGCCTAAGGAATGTACTCCAGGCCTCCTCAGACTTGTCTAATATCAGACAAGAGAGCACCATAATTATATTTCATATTTGGGGCCAACCCTAAAAATGTATGTACAGAGGGAAATGTCTCAACTCTCTGTGCCCTCTGAGGTAAATTCAGGTACTAGAACTTGTCTTAGATGAAAACAATAAATCTTGGTTGATCAAAATTTTTTTAAAAATCAGGAAAATAGTCACAGATGTCAAAGTTCCATTGTTTAATTCAACTTAATGAAAAAGTTGAATGAAATTATAAGTGAGAAAATATATCATTTCAGACGCTAATTTGATTAGTGAAATTAGGTGGGTAGATAGGGAAAGAGTCAACTCCCGTTATTATAGAATATAGGACAATTTCATCACAAACATAAAAGTTTTCTCAATTGGAGTCTATAAATTTTGCAAACTATTTTAATTCAACTACTTCTCTTGATTCCTATAATATCTGAGCGGTAAGCAAAGCAAGAATTAGTCCTTTATTTGACCATCCATAAACCTGACATCGTAAGAGGTGAAGTGACTTACCCGAGATCACACAGCTGCTTACCAATGGTGTTGCTGCTAGAGCATGAGCTCTCTGTGACCTGATCAAACATCCACCTCACTCCCCCACTTCACCCGCTGCGGTTGAAGCCATGTTGATTGATTTCTTGCTTCTGTAAGCTCTCTCCTAGAAAAAGCTAATACATTGATATGGGATTTGGATTCCGCACAAATTTTTTAGTGTCAAGCTAAGCAATCTAAAAAAGCACTTTCACCTACTTAATCTGGTTTGAATCTCAAAACTCTAAAAACTTCCCATGAAGATAAATTAATTCATTTTTCCAGCATCACATGTCTAAACATCTCAAAATGCTGTTGCAATGATCTGTAATAACAAAGTACTGCAATAATTAAATCTTTAAAATGACCCCAACATGGGATTCCTAAGTCTGAACCACAGTTCTGCTACTTCGTAGCCATGTGACCTTAGGCAAATGATCTGCCCTCTCCAGGCCCCAGTTTTCTAACCCTAAAAACGGAATGATACCTATTCATCCAGCACACAAGAAATTTCTCGTTGCACAGTAAGGGATCAACAATTGTTAGTTTTTTCCCTTCCCTTGCTCCAATCTTCTTAAAATTTCATTTGTTAAAATAATGATTGTTTTTCTAGGCTCATTGTGCTCAAAAACTACTTGACCATTGCATTAATTGATTTTTTTATTCAGAATCTTCATGTGATATTCATTCATTCACAAATATTTATGTGCAGCCACTGTTCTTTACTGGTCATATGGTAGTGAACAAAATAAAGCTTTGGTCATCAGAGAGCTTACATCCAACAAACTGGACAGCTTCTTGGCTTTGTTCAGTATTTCCATATGTGGAGGGTAAGCAAGTTCATTGGTAAAAGCCAGAAGACTCATCCTGTGACTTGGCCTCATCAGATGCTCTCTAGTCCACTCACTTTCCCTCAGGCAAAGATCAGATCCCTGGGAAGCATGCTCCCTGATGCACAGAAAGGTAGCAAGCACCTGCCGTGGACTCCTCTGTGGCTACTACAGCAATCTGACTCTGCTCCAGAGGGCTTTGTCACTGAGGTCATGTTCTTATCCAGTCCTATGTGGTACCCCACCCACCATGGGGGAGGACTTGGAGGTGACTTGGTGTCTGTGACAGCTTGCCCCAAAGTTGGGTTTATCCTATGTGTGGTTCTGAGTCAGCCCTCCTGACTTATTCCTAAGTGATAGATTCATTTCCAGCACACAAGAAGTGGTGACAAATTACATCACCTCAAGGGGCCCGACCTACCCCAGCATCCTCTCCTTTCCCTCTCTGCCACAGAGCTTACTTCCAAGTGGCCATTATGAACTAAAACAAAACAAAAGACCAGCCAAGTCTGCCAAAGTTGTGTGGGCTCCCATATCCCCTAGGTCTGTCCAGATTCGAGGACCTGGCCTAGGGTCCCTGGGGATGCCCAGTGCTAAGCAGTTTGCAGCAGGGGACAAGCCACAAAAGCATCTATGTGGCTGAATAAGCAGACCCATCTTTTCATTTTTATTCCTCTTCAGTGGCTCCTAACCAAATCATTCTCTAGTTTTGAAAGGGCTCTGCAGGAATGCAGAGAAAAGGACGGTGACTCAGAAGATGGTGACTGCATCATCTGCTTTGCATTGTCGAGTACATTTTTCACATGTTACTGGGTGAAGTTAGCAATAAAGGGCACCAAATGCTAGAAATAGAACAAAAAGAGATAAAGAAAGGGAAAAAGAAAAAAATATCGTATTTCCTCCAGAGAAATCTGCCTTGATTCAGGACCACTGGTGTTATAGGAAAAATCATTTTGCTTTTGAACAGCTCTTTCTGACTCACTTGTTGGAAAGAATGTGCTGAACAAATAACCCCCTCCTCCCCCTAAACAGCTTTGCTGAAATCCGAACGCTCTAAGTTCTCCTTGTTGACTTGTGAAAGAGATCTCTCTATATTCATTTGGGCTCTGTGCACGTCACATGATACCAATACATTCCAAATGCTAAGATACAAGATTACTACTTAACCATAGAACAAACCAACAGGAATTTTAATCAAGACAATATCCAATAATGAATAAAGATGGAATGTTTTGGAAGGATTCCAGAATACACATTTGGGAATTTTTAATCTTGCTCGTCTTTGAATCTAGCAAAAATATTTTAAACTTTTCTGACTATGCCATTTCAGGCTGCATCCAGAAACCAGCTACTATCTAAGGTATTAAAGCATTTCATCTGCACAGACATTGAATTTCCAAATCTATTTCAGTAATTGATACCAGATTAACTGAAATATGAATCAACAGACAAGTTTTTTTAAACACATTCTATAAGCTGAATTATTTTAAGATATGAAAGATGAAAAGAAATCAAGATAATAGTGATCATTATGTGGCAAGAATATTTCTATATTTTAGGATTTGTTTTATTTTAATGTTTGCATTCAGACCAGGCTTATTTGTAATAGTTTTATCGAATATCTTCATTAAACCATACTCAGCTATTGGTGGCCAAACATTCAGCATGAGTTTGAAAGTTATCTGAATCAACACTAAATGTAAAGGAAGCTTTTTTATAACAATAATTATAATCAGCTGTAACTTACCCGAAATGCAAATTTTGGCATATTTTAACTGGTTTTGAGAGAGTTATGGCTGTTAAGAAGGCAGTAGCCTAGTAATGCATTTACAGGTTTAGGATACTGAGGGTCTTTTTCCTGGTTGGTGGGGATTTTCCACAGTCACCCCAACAGCTACCACCAAATGGAAACAAGACAACTCTCCTTCCACAAAACTGCTTTGAGCATTGGTGTTTGGGTCTTTGAAAGGGACCAAGCTATGGATGGAAAAAAGATGCTAAAGGTGGAACATAGATTAAACGTGACATGTTACACTACAGGAAAGGTATTTTTAAAGACCATGCAGTAGATCAAAGACTTCACTGCACTTATTTTTGTCTTCACACACCTACTAAACCTGCATTTCTGCTGATGAGTGAAATTCTAGCTCTTTGACGAGCCCAGGACCCTAAATTGATATATCATCCAGCAGCATTAAAATGTTGGTTTTGCATGATTAAAAGTGTGGGTGCACAATTTCACTGGGAGGAATGAGAGTTGTGAGCCATTTAAAGTAAATCAAGACTAAACAAGGAAAATGAGAAAAATGGCCTGTGCAATTGCCCTGTTAGTTGTCTCGATATCCCAGCTGAAGGGGAGATTAGAACTGAGGTCAGAGCTGGGGATATTTCCGAGGGCTGGATGCCAGTTTCAGGCAAGTTCTCTGGCATACTCTGAGTTAGCCTCTAATTTGGATGAGAAGGAAGAAAACAGAGCTAATAATGCATTTCTGAGCCATCTCAAGACAGTAATTGATCAATGTCTGTTTTATTTCTTTTTCACTTTATGTATTTGTTTTCCAGAAAAAGAATTATTTTCAGATCATCTTGAATATTACAGATTTTGTCTGTGCATCCTGACCAAGCATTCCAGATAGAATCTAGTATACATAGTGAAAATTAAAACACTGAATAACTGTAAGCCAGAGAACAAACTCATCCTAGAAAAGATTTTACAATAGGAGAAGCTAATAGAGTTATATATGTTTTAAGAGGTAGATACAATCACGTGTGCACAATATAAAACAGAAGGTTTTTAATGATTGAAAAAGGAGGGGAAAAAAGCTATTTGGTAGTAGCTTGGTGAACTTTGGCTGAACCTCTCTGTTTGGCAGGCTCTGGTGCGGACAGTCTAGGATGAGGCATTAGGGCTCGCATCTGAGAAGTTGACATCAAGCAGACAGCAAGACATGATATCTTATTTTCCTGAGCCATGCTGACACAAATTGAACTCCCCTTATTATTTTCTTATGCCTGTAAAGTTGCACTTGGAATTTAAGCATTTTGTGTGCAGATGTTGAGGGCCGGGTTGGTTTAATTTAAATAATTTGCAGATTGTTTAGTAGCACTCCAAAGACGGCAGTGTTCTTCATCTGAGTTCAATTTTATGAGCTTTGGTTTCTGATCTTCTGCAAGGTAAAACTGAAGCATTAAAAAAACCCCAGTGCTCTAAAGACCCTGCTGCTCCTGCTGGCTTCGTTAATTGAAGAAACTGAAGAGGCTGCAACATTGTCTTTAATTTGCTCAACTTTGTACTTTTTCTTGGTTCTTTACTTTGGAAAAAACAAAGTGCCTTAGGAAGAATTGGATGGGGGTTGGGAAGATGCACTGAGATGGTAAGGCATCAAAATAAAAAATCAGAAATAATGAGGACTGACTTGTTATAAAATACTTGTTCCTGTCTCTCCGACTGTAGAATCACTTGGTTTCCAATTTTTTCCGGGCCATAGCAATTATGCATTTGCACTGTTTATGGAGCCACTTTTCCAGCAGACATTTCTTTCACTGATGTTTACTTACCCAGTTTTCTAACAATTATATGTGACCTCCCTGGAGCCCAGGCATAGATGCATGATTGTATTCCCATTTATATATGAGTCGATTGTCTTCATTCTCCAGCGTAAATTTGTTTGCCCAGCTAGGCCCCACATACTAAACAATATGAAGGAATGCTTCTTGGAAGAAAGTAAGATGTCAGTGTACATTACAACTCCCCTGGGGTAAATGGAGAGCATTCATAAAGGACTAAAGAAATGTGCTTTATAATGAAATGTACCTCATGTAATTTATGACCCAATACTCAGAGATGAGTTTTTCTCTTTGGGAATGTATGTCTGCATGTGAAAGAGAAGAGAGTATGTGATTATATAAAATTCTTAATAATAATCTGGGGAAAATATGTTCTTTCCAGTTTGGGCAATGACCAAAAGTGATTTGCATTGACCTCTATGAGTTCCCAAAGAGGATGTAAAGTTCTCCCCACCGCCCACAGCAGTCATAGTGCTGGATGTGGTTGTGGCCATGACCTTAGACACAGAGAACATTCTCTCCCTGCATAAAGAGGAGGCGAGAGTGGGATATGCAGAAAGAGGTGAATGGTGTGTTGGCGTGGGGTTGGGGGGCATGTGCGTATGTGTGTTAGAGGGGAGAGATCCATTCTTCCCTTCCAGCTACGGTTGTCTCTGAGCTCCGGTCCCTAAACCAGCCCTCAGCTGTATGGACTAAATTGCAAGAGAAAATGACCCACAATTGAAGTTGAAAGTAGCGAGTTGTCAGCACAGAGTCTCTAATTTTCCCTTGTGATGGACAAGTAAGAGTGGCTTTGACCAACTTCTTTTTTTCTCTAGGAAACACCAATAAAACATGTTTTTGCATTAACTACCATGTTGAAAATTCTAACAGAGGCCTCAATTTGACCTTTTGAATAAGAATTGAGGTAACTTTCCTGCAAATGCAGCTAATGTGGCAGGAATTACAGTTTACTGTAAGATTTAACAGTTAGAAGTGATCATAGGAATGATCTAGGATGAGCCCCTCATCTTTCAGATAAGAAACTGACATGGAAGGAGGCAACATAACTCAGCCAAGGTCACGTGGCTTGTTAGCAGAAGAGCCAAGCCCAAAGGCTAGGGCTCCTGACACCCTGCCCAGTCCTCCCTCCTCTCTTCTTGCCACCTCCAACCCAGAAAAGCTCAAACAAAGCCCCACCTGGCCAGAACACTGATATGAGGGTGAAGGATTCACACACCTAGAGGCATCACTAGGGCAGAGCTTCAGCTCTTCTCTTCCATTAAGCCACCTTGTGTCTTACCCTGGGTTTCCCAGAAAGGTAAGCCTGGGGGAAGGCTTATGGGCTATTGCTTTACTAAGACTGCAACCCAAGGGATCAGGAGTGGAGGGATATGGAGATAAAGTCGAGAAAGGAGAGACAGTCCATATGAAGGTGTATCACTAAGATAAAGGGGTCAATTGATACTTTGCCCTATCCATTGGACTGCGACCCCTAGAAGTCATGTAAGCTGTTCTCGAAACTCTCTCTAATGGAGGAAAGCTAGGACAAATGTATCCACTGGAAAGCTTGCCTCTGCATTCTGGGTTATGTGTGTGTGGTCATGAGTACTGATGTTGTTCTTAAGACAATATCACAGGGAAGGCTGGCACTACACTCGAGAGGTGAGAACCACCTGTCAGGGGCCAGGCACTACTGGGTTGAGCCCTTACAGAGCTGGACCAAGAAGCAGGTGAGGCCCAGATGCTCAGAAGGGATGCAAAAGAAGTGTGCGATATACCCTAGGAAGTGAATTCTGCCCTTTAACATGCCCTTTCGCTATAAATGTAGATGAAGACATAAACAAAGACATGGATGTAGACAGGTAAGAAGGGAAATAATTCCCCCAGGAAATTTGTAAAACAACACAATTCAACCCTCTCTGTGTGTTCATCAGTCATATATGCTCAGTTAATACCAAATAAATGTTGGTTGAATAAAAGAATAAATTCCAAACTGTTGATTAAATGACTCCATAATGAAAAGTAAGCCAAAGCAAATTAAATCACAAACCCAATATGCTATATAAATGGTTTTGTTACAAAAGACACCAACAGACACTTTTCAAAAGAAAACATGTGGCCAATAATCACATGAAAAAAAATCTCAACATCACTGCATTAGAGAATTGCAAATCAAAACCACAATGAGATATCATCTCACAGCAGTCAGAATAGCTATTATTAAAAAGTCAAAAAATAACAGATTCTGGCAAGGTTGTGGAGAAAAAGGAACATTTATGCACTGTTGCTGGGTTCAACCGCTTTGGAAGACAGTGTAGCGATTCCTCAAAGACCTAAAGTCAGAAACACCATTCAACCCAGCAATCCTATTACCCAAAGGACTATAAATCATTCTATTATAAAGACACATCACATGTATGTTCATTGCAGCACTATTCACAATAGCAAAGACAAGGAATCAACTTAAATGCCGATCAGTAATAGACTGAATGAAGAAAACGTGGTATATGTACACCACGGAATATTATGCAGCCATAAAAGAAAATCAGACCATGTCTTTTGCAGTGACATGGATAGAGGTGGGGGGTCATTATTCTTAGCAAACTAATGCAGGAACAGAACACCAAATGCCACATATTCTCACTTATAAGCTGGAGCTAAATGATGAGAACACATGGACACATATACGGGAAAAACACACACTGGGGTCTAACAGAGGGTGGAGGTTAGGGAAGGGGGAGGGGATCTGGAAATATAGCTAATGGGCACTAGGCTTAATACCTGGGTGATGAAATAATCTGTACAACACACCCCTGTGGCACAAATTTACCCATGTAAACCTGCACATGTACCCCTGAACTTAAAATAATTTTAAAAAAACAAAAGAAGTGATTTTGTTTTGCTCCATCCTTTACTTTTATTTTTTTAAATAATAGCTTTGATCGTGAACTTTTTAAAAAAACCTTTCAATTACATCCATCATGGCCAATGTTTTGACATCATATAAATCCCCTCATCCCTTGTCAGGTGCTAAAGTTCAAAGTGATTGATACAACTGATCTCACCAACATCCCCCAAAGAAAAGGAAATCATTAAACAACTTTTACCCCAATACCAGAAACTCCCCCAGCAGAATCTCTCTAGCTTATCCTTTGGCCTTCAAAGCACCTCTACCTTGACTTTAGTAAGAGAAGCTTAAGTTTGATTTGCTTTACAGGTGAGGATCTTGTAAGCAATTATGTATCAGAAAAAAGTTTCCCAGCTCAAAAATACTTGAAAACCACACCACCAGCTGATTGGTATTTTCTCACCCTCTCTAATGACCTAAGATTTCAATAAGATGGTTATCAGGAATGGGGAACCAAGGCAAATACATCCAAAGGATGTATCTATGGTGGCATGAATACTTTAGAAAAATTTCTATTGATTCTGGGATGGCAGAGCCATATGGCTAAATGGAACAGACTGCTAACTCCCAGGACTATGATCAAAGAGGACCACTGTGTTCTCCCCAACACTTTTCTTGGGTGCTTCAGTTAGAGACAGAAACCCAGAGTGAGAGCTGAGATGGCCTTTTAAAGATGCCATGTGGTTTAACTACATGGTATGAATTGAATTGTGTTCTCTCCAAAGATAGATTGGAGCCCTCACTCCAATTATCTCAGAATGTGACCTCACTTAGGAACAGGGTCTTTACAGATGTAATCAAGTTAAAATGAAGTTATTGGGGTAAGCTATAACCCATATGACAGGTGTCCTTATAATAGAGATTTGGACACAGAGACATGCATGCTGGGAGAAGGCCACGTGATGATGAAGGCAGCATGGGGCGACACATTTACAAGCCAAGGAACACCAAGCTATCAGAAGTTGGGCAAGAGGCATGGCACAGATTCTCCACCGCAGCCCACAGAAGGAACCAGCCCTACTGTCACCCTAATCTCAGACTTGTAGCCTTCAGAACTGTGAGACAGTGCATTTCTGTTATTCTAAGTCACTCAGTTTTTGGCACTCTGTTATAGCAACCCTGGGAAACAAATATAGCAACCCTGGGAAACAAATGTACCACCCCTACCCATTGTACTATGGAAGTAAATGGGGATAGCTGATGCCAGAGATTAGAAGTGGCAGGCCCAAGGTCACAAACCAAGTTATAGCAGAACAATCGGGGTCCCTCATCACCCGAGGAGCCAGATATAGATGAGGCTCACCCAAGGGAACTATCCTGTCTTCCGTCCTAAAACACCCATGTTGCAATATGGGTAAACAAAAGCCCATAGGAGAAGATCTTTCTTCCTATATTCCCTTCAGAGGAAAGAGAATTAACCCCATGCCCTCTCAACAGGGCAGAGCTAGCACATCTTGAAAACAGCATCTCTAGGCCTTCCCCTCATGTTCTCTCCAGCACCCTTCCCACATTATTAGTGACTGATGAATCGATCAGCAAACACATAGCTACTCTGATGATTCATGCCCCATTCCGTGGCCTACTGAAGGAATGGATAACTTTTAAAAATGAACAAACTGATCTGTGCTGAAGACAGCTAGAAACACCGAAATAGAAACAAACAACAATAAAAGAAAAATAGTGAAGGTGTGCACTGAAAGTGAAAGAAAACTAAGAGAGCTAGTGGGCATTTCCTGGCATGCTCTGTGGTGGGTGGAGGGACTCGGCTGTAGCCTGGAAACTCAAACTGAGTCCAGCACTAGATTTATAAAATGGAAACATCTGGTTGGTCCTCAGCAATGTCCCTTAGTTAACAGATAGCTCTGGGTTCCTTGCCAAGCCCTTGCTGACCACTCTATCAGGAGATCCCAAAATGAGTTGGAGTGTCTCGCTGTCTAGGGAACAAAGAAAGGAAAAACTATAATTTATGTTGTCAAATAATTTCCAACCCAATGGGAAGATTCACTCTCTATCTTCAAGGAAGGCTCAGTTTGATGTAACGGAGAGAGTGTGGCTTTTGCAGGCAATCAGACTTTGGTAGGAATTCCGGGCCCAACATTTAAGTCTGGCTTAGCTACCTTCATGGTAGATGGAGAGGTGTACCACCAAGACCCCACCTCACAGAAGGATTTTAGGGGTCATGCCTTTCCTGGGGCAATCACATCTGGCGACTGGTCTAGGTATCGATACAAAGACCTAGTCATTTCAGCCTGATTTGAGACAATCTTGATGGGCAAGCATTGTGCAGTTTGGCCAATGCTTCATTGGACTTACATTGCAATTGCCTCCTCCTTGTCTCTTCTCTCTTCCTTTTGCAGGTATTGATCTCTAACAAATATCTGCACCCCAAACTCCAGCACCTTGCTTTTGCAGAACCTATGCCAACCTCACGAAGCACCATTTGGTCATGTAAAGACAGAGCAGCAGTGGTTTTTCTGCAGGGATATTAGTGGGGAGAAAATGAGATCACATATATGGAGCTTCCTACATTGTGGCTGGCATAGTGGCATGCTTATGAAAGTTGGTTTCCTTTTTTTGCTTTCTTTTGAGACTGGCTCTGGCTCTGTCACCCAGGCTAGAGAGCAGTGGTACCATCATAGCTCACTGCAACCTCGAACTCCCTCAAGTGATCCTCTTGCCTCAGCCTCCCAAGTAGCTGGGACCACAGGTGCATGCAATTATGTTCAGCTAACTTTTAATTTAAAGAAAAAAAAAGAGGCAGCGTTTCACTACATTGCTTAAACTCCTGGGATTGAGCAATCTTCCCACCTCAGCCTCCCAAAGTGCTGGGAATCTAGGCGTGAGTCACTGCACCCAGCTTCCTTTCTTTTTTCCCCTCTGAAAAGCCCTGATGTTGTTGGGTATAAACACGTTCACTCTTAGGCTTCTCCACCCTACTGATGCCTCCTGGATGGCAATGGGGCAGGTGGTGGCACTGTGGAGTAGCTATGATGCTGCCACCACCTTGGCCAGGAGATGAGAAGTGGGTTGTTCAAACAGAAGAAAGACAAGACAGACTCATGCGTTCACAGTGCAGGAACACAAAGGCCTCTGCCACATAGGCTACAAAGAAACCTGTTGGAAACTCTTGTCTGCTGAGTTCAGCCCAGCAGCTGCTTATTTTCCAGAATAATTGATGAAATTCAGCACAACTAAAATGCAGTCTCTCAAAAGTGTGATCCGAACTTCTCTCCAAATTTGACTTAAGATTCAAGATGCTTTCTGTATCAGCTGATTTGCTGGAGGATTTGGGAGCTAGCCTGGAGGGCTGCCTTTCCTGGGAATGTCCCCATTAAAACTGGGTCTGAGATGGGGAAAAGGAGTTAATCAAGAAGATGAATCCAGGCTAGAAATTCCCACCACACAGTACAGTAGTTCTTTGGGTGACATCCAGCTTAGTTTAATAAAGAAACCAGTTTCCATGTGATAGCTATTAAATCAAGGTAGTTAAAAGAATTATTGGTCGTATCCTACTCCCACATGTCCTCAGAACCAGTACAGGGATGAGAAGTTGAATGAATGTCAGCATCCATGCCTTAGAATCTCAGAGATGGAGCCAAGCCTTCAGTGGCTGGAGAAGCCACAGCACCCTTCTCTCCTACTTAGGGGTTTCTCTGAGAAAGGGTAGTCTCAGACCTCAGCTGAGATGAGGTTGCCAATAGTCCAGTGATGCTAAATCTGGAGAAAATGTGCTCAAGCCCATTTGCAAGGTTTGAGATTTGTGTTTTGAACTGAAACCCAGCCTTAATGAAGTTCCACCAAAGGACAGAGGCCTTAACAGAAGACCAGATAGAAGAGCAAGTCCTGGAAGTCCTTGAAAAATAAGGTAAAGTGGTTAATTACATTAGGAGGCACTAAATGAAGAAGGATTGTCAGAACAGCCAAGTGGAACAGAGAAAGGCTAGGTTAGGTGGGCAGAAGATAAAGAAAGTTGGGAGCGAGTTAACTTTCATAACAAGAAAAAAATTTCCAACCAGTAACCCAGAATTGGAAATCTTGCTGGGAAGTCAAGATTTGACTCAGTCATCAAATTTGGCTTCATCAGGTGCATGGCACAAAGCAGTTTTGGGGGTGGGGTTGGAAAGTGAGAGGGGAAGAAGAGGTTCACTAGCAGAGCAAGCCTTCCTTACTGCTGAAGGGGGAATTCCTCCAGTGGAGAAAAAACCAGCAGGAACTCAGCCATGAGACCCCTGTCAACATAAAGAGGATCATCTGAAACCACAGGACCTGAAACAAGGCCTCTCACAGGCATCCACTATCCTTTAGGGAGAATGGTCTGCAAGGAGAGATGCAAAATACAGGCAACATGGGACTGGGAATGAAATGAGGAGGAAAGAGGTGGGGAAGAGAACAGGCAGAGCTCTATAAATAACCCAGGAAACCACAAAATCAGTATGTAAACAGAGGTATGCAATGGTTTCCTCACATCTCCCAAGAAATACCAATGTCAGGGCAGCCCCAGCAGCCCCTGAACCCCACACTCTTATCCAAGGTAAAGGGTTAGACGGTGGTAGAACTGAATCCTAACCCAGTCCTGACTCTCCTGTGGGCTTTCCAGGACAAGGGAAAGGGTCCCAGAACACAATGAGACCCTATGGCAAAACAATCTCCCCACACACCAAGACAGCATTATGATGGAAAACTGTTTTCTTCCTGATGTCCAACCCTAGTACAGAAAGGTGTGTAGAGAAGTTTTCATTCCCCACTGGGAGAAGAGATAGGGAGGGGAATTTGCTGAAACATCTGGCTCATGAAACCAGAGTTCTAAAGGAAATTCCAGCTGTCAGGGAGCCCCTGAGTGAAGGGCAGACAAGGATCCAAGCATCTTTGTTTTGCTTCCATGGTTTGCCCAGGGCTGCCCAGTGACCTAGGTCCCTAGAAGGATGGGTTTGGCAGGGAGTGTAAATATCCAAGTCAGGGGAAGCAATTAGGCAAAGGACAACTTCAGGTACCGGTTCTGATGGAAGATAACTGCACCAAGAGACCAGTTGAAAAAAGATGCTCTCCAGAGGAGCCAGGGAGACTGGGCATGAGGGAGGCAGCACTGGGGTGACCCTCAGTGCCCCCCTCATGGAGGCGGGGAGCCATCACTCACTGTCAGGGTGTTTCCAGGGGGCAGAAACGCAGACCTGCGGGCTGTGCCAGCCCATAATTACCCACTCCCGCTCCTGCACTTTTAAACTCCCGTGGTTAGGTGTTCATCAGTAACTCATTTCCAGGGAGAAAGAACCTGAGTTTTCAAAATTAATATGTGCTTGTTAGTGCTGCCCTAAGTCAATGTATCATGTTAATTATACTTGGCAATGAGAAATCGTGCGTTTGTAAAAGCAAGTTGGTGCAGGGAGCTTGTTATGACTGATGAGTGTCGGAAATGTTTCGGGGAGGCAGCTGTGAGGCAACTGTGGAGTATCTTCTGGCCCCAGAGCCTGAGGGCTTGACGGTGAGCACCTCGCTGCCACTCACCTCCCTGCAAAGGCTCTGTGTGCACTCACCCTCTCTGAGGCTCAGGTGTCCGTCTGTAGCATGGAGATCCCCATCCTCACCTTCCAGGGCCGTCCTGAGATGGCAAGCTAGGCACTCAAAACATGTGAGGATACAACATGTCTTCCTTTTTCCCCCAGATCCACACGTCACCTTCTTTTGACCCTGTTCTATGCTCCAGAAGCCTGACCTGCAACAAGGGCTTCCCCTGCCCGTGACTCCCAGCTGTGTTGGCCAAAGGTGAGCAGATGGCCAAGTGTGAGCAGGTGATAGGAGGTAGCGGAGAGTAAGGCTGAGATACCCATTTCCCTGAGGCTCCCTCCCTGTGGGATCCCACAGATTAACTGCACCCAACAGAGGAGATCACCACTCTTGTTGGGCCACCCTTTCAATACAGACCTTTCTGTTTCTACCTCCTGGTAATGGTGACTTCCCTTTGTGACTTCTCTACACCCTGCCCAAATCTTTGAAATAGTCTCCTCATTCAACTCTCCCTAGATAATCCCACCTTCAGGGTACCCCCTTGCCACTACCCTGCCAGGACACTGACAAGCACTGTAAGTTTTGTCACTCACATGGCAGGTTGGTTGGACAGACCAGGGGCAGAAAGGGCTATCGCTGCTATTCACATTGTGGCTCGTGAGTGCCTGGGTGAGAGGTCTGCCAAAGCCACCCCCACAGCCTTCTGCAGACAGAACCACCATGAGCAGCCCCCCAGAAGGCCTGGGAGTGAAACAGGAAAGACAGAACTGCGGTGTTCATAGGGTAGTCACACCACTGTATTGGCAGAGAGGAGTAAGAGTGAAGAAGGCTGGTGATAGTGGAGGGAAAAACTTAAAAAGTGAAATCTGAAATTTAAAAAGGTGTCTGAAAGAAGGTAGTATGGAAAGCAACTGGTGTGGATTTACACAATGCTGGCCCCATCTGTGACCAGGATGTGCCCTGCCTTGAGGGGACACCAGAGAGATCCTCTCGGGCTTCTCAAGGTGCCTGGATTTACACCTGCAGAGAGCTTTCCCCCATGGAAGTATGCATTTATTTATTTGAGGTGGAGTCTCACTCTGTCACCCATGCTGGAGTACAGTGGCATGATTTCAGCTCACTACAATCTCTGCTTCCTGGGTTCAAGTGATTCTTCTGCCTCAGCCTCCTGAGTAGCTAGGATTATAGGCATGCACCACCAGGCCCAGCTAATTTTTGTATTTTTAGTAGAGACGGGGTTTCACCACGTTGGCCCAGGCTGGTCTCGAACTCCTGACCTCAGGTGAGCCACCCACCTCAGCCTCCCAAAGTGCTGGGATTACAGGCGTGAGCCACTGCACCTGGCCAGGGAGTGTTTATTAAAGGCAAACAGCACTTTAAAAAAGTGAATTGGAAACCTTGTTTCTTGGATCCTTTAGCATTCCAAGAAAAGGCCCTAGAGACTGGTTTTCGGGGACAAGGAAGCTATAAGAGGGAGGCCTGGTGAGCAGATGCCCTTACCTACTGTAGCACCAGCTCTTCTTTCATTAGAGAAAAATTTTAAAATATCACTGACTTTAAAAATACCATTAAGATCTTGGACTAATAAGTTTATAAACTCTTATAAGAGTCTACATCAGAGTTAAAACACTGGGTCTCGAGACCTATGAGTTTTACTAGGTGTGACAGTTTTAAAACATGACTGCAGGTTCTTTGACGCCCTTCCATGGAGAGACAGGCCTATGTTGCCTCCTCTTGATCCCCCTGGGCCTGCGATGAGCTTGACCAATGGCACATAGCAAAAGTGTCTCTGTGATTTTCTTTTTCTTTTTTTTTTCTGAGATAGAGTTTCACTCTGTCACCCAGGCCAGAGTGCCGTGGTGCAATCTTGGCTCACTGCAACCCCTGCCTCCTGGCTTCAAATGGTTCTCCTGGCTTAGCCTCTCAAGTAGCTGGGATTACAGGCAGGTACCACCACACCTGGCTAATTTTTGTATTTTTAGTAGAGACCAGCCATCTTGGCCAGGCTGGTCTCAAACTCCTGACCTCAAATGATCCACCTGCTTTGGCCTCCCAAAGTGTTGAGATTACAAACGTGAGCCACCATGCCTGGCCTCTGGGATTTTCAAGAGTGTGTCAGAAAAGGACTTGGAGTGTCCTGGTTATTTACTGGACCACTTCTTCTTAAAGGCATGAGCCACTATATAGGAAGACCAGGGACTTACAGAGCTCCATGCTAGAGGGACGCTGGAAATCTGATCAGTAGTCCCAGGTGAACCTGCCCTCAGCCATCCTGGCCAGGAGCTACCTGGAGTGAGGAGATCATCTCAGATGTGCCTCCTCTACCCCAGTGGCACACCAGCCTTGGCAGCCTGTGGTGTCCTCAACGTTGCAAGAAATTCCCTGCGGAGAGAGAGATCCAAGATGGCCGATTAACAACAGCTCAGGATTGTAGCTCCCAGTGAAAGCGCAGAGAGTGAGTGGACGCCGCACTTTCAGACGAATTTTTGTTGCCCACAGACTAGGAGATTCCCGGCGGAGGAGCCACAC